>JAWZYV010009161.1:0-227500 GCA_038373885.1 Cheiracanthium punctorium | reverse complement strand
AACCACAACTGAAGCAGATGTATATTTGTTTACGTTTTGATAACGCCATAAAACGTTTCAAAGCTTAAGTATAAAACTTAGTGTTACATACAGCTAGGTATTAAACATGTTATTTTAAAAATTTAAAGTCTATGGCACATTCAATAATTTTGCCACGAACAAATATTAAACATGCACCTACAAAAAATAATTAATTAATAAAATCATTTAGCGCGTTTAGTAATTTAGCCCATAATCATAGCATCTGTTGGTTTAATTTTTTTGAAAAAATGATGAAATACAACTTTTTCAAATAAATTTGTTTTGAACTATGCAACACTTGTTGCTTATAATGTAAGAGTTTTTTTTTTTCATTACATTACTATTTCTTTTCTTAAATATTTTGTAACATAAACATCGGTATTGCTTCAAATAAAATATCCACACCAGAGTTTGGAACAAAAAAGATAAATTGTCAAGAACACTTAGGAAAATGGTTGTTTGCGCCAATGATTTCTAACCAGAGTTCATTGAACTTTGACAAAGTGTTCTGCCAAAGTTTTGAAATGCAATTTAACCTGTTATTGAAATTGCCATTTAAGGTTTTTTTTCTAAGGAAGCAAAAGTTTAATAAAACCGTGTTTACTTTTCTTACGACAAGTAGGCAGAAAGCTTGAGAAAATAACAGTTTTCCATGGTTTCATTCTCTTTCAAACTTTTAAAGAAATACTCCGAATACAATTGCGTGCGTCTTAAGTTTGAGAAAAAAGAGAATGTTGCTTTCTGTCATGATTATGAATCAGATTTTTCTCTAATTTAAATATCAATCGCAGTCATAAGTTAATATCTTAAAGAATTATACATATATAAAAACGTTTAGTATGCTGCGCCATTTATTCTTCGCATTAAAGCAAACATATAATTTAGGAGTTTACATTCCTAGAATAATTTATGCTATGTATTGTTGTTGTTGTTGTCGTGTCCATGATAGACGACGCTATCCAAGGGGTGCCAGTGCCCCCGAGAGGGTTTGACTTCTTCTTGTTGATCCCTAATTTTGAACCCATTCCAGATGAGGGACCAACCACCACCTGAAATCGACACCCCCCAGAGGTATCGTTTAACAACTTGGAAGTCATTGGAGCCACGGCGGATTTTACATGCACCAGCTCCATTTAGCGTACACGGTTCCACAGCGGACGAGCCGAGAGGGAGATGACCCTCCCAAGCACTAGCCAAGCCGGATGCTGCTTCACTTGCCGTGTTCTTTTGGAACGGAGTTTAGCGCCCAGACCATTGCGGGACTCTGCTATGTATTAGTAGTATAAATTGAAATATAATTCTGAAGGACTACATTATTACTATGTTTATTTTCTAAGACCCTTTCCCGGATAATTCTATTTATTAAAGCAGCTGCACGTCCTCTGAACAAATAAAATATTAAATACACCTAAAAGGAAAATGCCAGAACGACTTCATTCTTAATCACGTTTATTGAAATTCCGTTGAATTACGACCCCTATTTTTGCCACTCCGCAAATATTTACAGTTTTCATATCATTGACCTTGTCAGGTCGTGTGGAACTTACCTTTTCTCCCAATCAAAACAAATTTTAAAAAGGTAACCAAGCGATGATGTGTTTGGCTCAATCGCCAGCCTACTTAATCTATTCTGTAAGGTTTCGTCCAAACGGAACCATTTCGGCCGAATTAATGATAAGTAGGGTTGTTGAGTCTTTAATATATGAAAGACACAAAATGTATTTTTGTCGGAAAGACGCATTTTTCTTTTCACCAGTGGCGAGTAATGATTGTTTATAAGGAGACTGATCGCGTCACCAAAGGATAGTACGTAACAGGGCGATTTGCAATTGAATTAGCGTGCTTCTTCTCAAGTTCTCTATGGTTCTAAATTCACCATTGACTCACATTTTAGGTGGTGAAATACATTTTGTAAGCAATACTTGTGACTCAGAGGTCAGCGTGTTTAGATTGATTAATCCAAACTCGTTCAACTCATTTTGAAAAGTGTGAAAAAAAAGCAAGCGAGGTCCTTTTGTAATTTTGCATAACGAAAATTCCTTCCCCAACTAAGGAAGTCAATTTTCACTATCTGTCTGTACTGAAAGAGTTAATATAACGCCTGCATTCGCCATAACTTCAACGGGTGGTCCAATCGCTAGTTCATCTACCTGTTGAAAAACACGACTGATCAGTCCAAGATTCATATTCAACGTTAGGTTTAAAGAAGAAAAAGTTACTCAAACTGTGGAAATACAACCGACGTTCGAACACGTTTTGTCACAGTGATCCCGGTTGAAATCGAAATGCCCATTGCTCAAATGTCCTTTGCATCACGTGGAGGTTTTCTTATTTTGCATCTCGCCAACTGATCCCACAATCGCTGTGCAAGCAACCGCATCAAGTCTTCTTTCTTACAGACAAAAAAGATATCTTTGGGGGAAACAGATATATCTTTTGTCTGCAAGGAAGAGGAGAACCAGTTCTTCGCAGGAGAGGTACTGTTCTTGGAAAACGTAGCTGAAAATAAACAAAAGTCGATACATGGGAGCTAACATTTTTGAGGAATAGTTCATCTGCACATGATTGCTTTACTGAAACGAGTCCTAAACCAAACCACCCACCGCTGGAACAAGGTTGAGTTTACGGACTTCGAATTGATTTTATACTCGGTTAATTTCCAGTCCAGGTAACTGGTGAATATCATTTGAGCATTTGACCGAGGACTCACAGTTATCCAGTGATCAAAGTAAACGGTAAATACGGACGTTATAGCTCTTCTCCTCGCAGCGGGTTTTTTGAAAAGTAAATTTTAATAATATTACTGCCTTCTGATAGTTCCTAAAATTTTCAAAGACACCATTATTTTTCAGTTCTAAGGGACCGTAATAACTAACCATAGTAAACCTTTTAGGGGATTACTGAGATTATTACAGCAATTTATGTTGTGGTGGCGTATTCTACAGTCAGTAAATCAATCGTATTATTGGCATGTTATATCTCAATCCCTGTTATATATTGCTAGAGCTGATTAAAACTTTAATAACATACTCCAAGATATAATAGCTTTATAGATTATTTCGTCGAACAATTTACGGCATAAATCTAAACAGATAAAAAAACAACCCAATATCTTCTGAACAAATAAAACCTCCCGTATACCTAAAACAAAATTGTCAGCGCTAATTCCTTTCTTATTTGCCTTTATTGAAACGCCATTGAACTACGACCGGCATTCTAGCCATTCCGCAATCATTCTTTTCAGGCGCTTGCCCCTGTCTGGACGTCAGCAAATCACCAGACATGGCGTCATGGAACTTTCCCTCCTCGCTCAGCCAAAACAAATTTATCAAAGCGATGACCAAGCGACGTGACCCTTCGCAGCTCGCAATCGCCCCCTGGCTGACTCAATTTAAGTGCTTTCCTCCTCCTCCCAGGGCTGCTGTTCCATTCTCATCTGTCGGGGATGGAAATTCCACGACACTGGGTTCTTCTCCCTCTCCCTCTCTCCCTCATCTCTCCGCACACGATAAATAGTCACATCAGAATTTTCTATTTAGAATGCTTGGACTTCAGTAACGATGTGCGGTTACAGCGGGACATTAAGGGGTCGATTCCATATTTAAGATTAGGTTTTTATCGGTCATTGTAGAGAGGCACGATATTCGTTATGCGACTATTGTTTAAGGGCTTGGAGAAATATCTAAATAAACAATTAATTAATGGAAATAATTAAAACAGAGTAAAATATTATAATAAAGATAAAAATATCAATATGCTTTAATATCAATGTGCTTTATAAAAAAATAAAAAGTAAATTTTACATTAAACGACATTACAGAACAACGCGCATTCACTCACAAATTAATAAATAAATAAATACCACTAAAGCATCAATTATAAAACACTTTCCAGAACAACAGTCATTTTTGTATCAAACTCGGAACTGCACCGATGTCCGGTTTGGTGAGATTTTGTGGATACTGTAAAAAATGCTATATATCAGTTACATATATAATCTTGCAAGACCCTGTAAAAAAGCTTTAAATATGTTATTAAATTCTTTAAATGAAAAATGAGGCTTTGCAATGTTTTATATATTTATTGCAGTAGTGACAGGGACTTATTTTCCATAGAGGTA
This sequence comes from Cheiracanthium punctorium, assembly GCA_038373885.1. NCBI lineage: Eukaryota > Metazoa > Arthropoda > Arachnida > Araneae > Cheiracanthiidae > Cheiracanthium > Cheiracanthium punctorium. The sequence continues at coordinate 223,359 of JAWZYV010009161.1, read as the reverse complement.
CGTTTCCCACCTCGCTTTAGTTTTGAAATTAGCAGCTTGATGATTCCAGAATGCAAACTGGCTGAAGTATTAACACAGCACACATCATCTACGAAAGTTTTAGTTCGGTAGCTGTTGTAACATAGTCGGAAAGCGTTATTTTCTTCAGTTTTTCAACGGTGTGAAAACTAGTATAAAATATACAAGTAATAAACTTATTGTTTTACATTGAATATACTAGGAAGGGGTATCATTCTTCACGTAATTGTGCGTTTTTTTTTTTTTAAATAACTTATACCACTAACAGTTTAGGTACTTTCAAATTTCCAATATGGCGGCGGAGCAGGTTTCCAACAGCACTAGGAAACCCGATAAGCTTTCTCTTATTGTATTAGAAATGTATGTACTGTGAAACAAAACAGGCCAAACAGCCTTAAACGAAATGACAAGTGAAAAAAATATTTAGTCACAGTATTACATTTTAATAAAATTTTAAAAGAAGACCAACATAGGATTGTGATCTGATGAAACAATAAATGTTGCTCTGGAGCAGTCAGGAAGGGCAGCAATTTGAAACAAGCAATCGGGATTTCGAAATTCCCTGTAGGACTTTGAATAATTACAGATCGAAATGTCGTCCAAAAATTAATCCACTACAAGTGTCAAATATCAGCTATGATTCTCCCGCCTACTGTATGTCAACAAGAAACAGTCGTATGCAGCAAAATTACGTACTGTTAGAAATGAGAAAACCACATAGATATTAAAAATACGTGTATTTATGAAAAACTAGACGGATAAACGCATCAGTGATCGCCGTCAGCTGACAATTTATTTCTGCCAATTATGCCATAATAGCCAATGCATCCGTTCAACCCCAGGCCACGCAGTTAATTATGTTTTAGATTATCCCAAGATCTTTATTAGATCAGTTTTAATGGCTTTTGAAAATGAAACATTAAGAATACGCAAAAATTCATTCTGCACTAAGAACATTAAAATGATAAATTCAAGTACTTTTGTTTATTGCTAACACAAAATTAGACCTATAGAAGGTGACACTTCCCTTACAAAGTTCGATAACGCAATTCGGGCATGCATATGGCGTAACACTTCACTCGGTAACTGCTTGAGTATGCATCGAATAGAAGACAATATTCACAAAATATTTATTTACAATGACCATACCACACGCAAACAATATTTAGAAATTTCACGCGGCGATAAATATTAACAAAATTTTAAATTCATCCTAAAATCAAATTTTTCGTGATATCTCAAAACTCATATTAAAATACTAATCCCATATTACCTAAACAATTCAGTAATGAACAAATCTTGTAACAAATATGAACTCTTTACTACTTTAATCATCTCAAGATAGATCCACTTTTCCTTATTTTATTCAATTGTTGATAAGGCAACCATGTAAATTTCAACATTGGAAAGTGAAAAAAAAAATAATCTAAATTCAATGATCCCGTTCACGTGTTAGCTAACAAATTTTAAAAAGTGCAAAACTGTCTAGCAGTCAGCGTGGGAAATGCTTTACTCTTGAACTCTTAGGACCTTTGCACGTCACTTATTTCCAATATTTACATATTTAAAATGTAATTTGGAGAGTATAAATCCCAGCAAGTTATCTCCTATACTGTACCTCCGTAATTATTCACTAAAGTATTTCACAAAATATCTCATATCAAATCTGCAGTTTTTTTAAACATAATCGTCTGTATTAAGTAATACTGATAGGTCAATATGGGCGTTTAAATCATTTTAGTTCAACTGATATATAATTCCCATAATACCAATAAATCTTTCGTATAGCAACCGACTAGTATCTCTTATCTCTGGAATACATTCAAAAATTAATTTAAACATTTATCTTTCAGAACAAGAATATTCATTAAACACGGAGATAACTTTTCAGTCAAAGGGTGTAACTGACAAAAGCGCGTATGCAGTTCAGGAGATGAAATTGACTCAACCGTAAAATAAAAGCCCATCTTCTGAGACTTCGAACCATATCTCTCATGCTCGCTTTTACCTCACCCGGCAACTAAATTTAGAAACCGATATCTCGCGTAATTAGAAACTGAATAGTGAATGATTATTCCGCTAATCAAATTACTTTTTGGACGTGAAGAATGTATTCATCAGCGCAGTCTTAGTATGAAGTTGTAATGGGAGAACTTAATATGACATTTGGAATTAAATTAGTGAACTTGAAAGTACACTCAAATGTGAAAAGCTGATGGAATTGCTCGCATAAATGAAGGATTATAAGCACTACAACTCTTTGAATTGTGTTTGCACGTAGATGTAAAGGAATATCTTGAATAGTCCTACAATGTTTCTTCAGACCCTTTAACTCATTAATTTGGATGAAGTATAACGTTGAATTGATTATAATCAAATGCTATTAAAGTCAATTAAAAGCCATAAATAAGTATAAAAAATAATGTATAAAAGCACCAATAAGAAAATCGAAATATCGGATTGGTTTAGGCATGTATGCTAGGCCGTCGTGAATGTAGAATGAGAACGGCAAAAATGTCCTTTGTTTATATAGAAAAAGTGGGGATTTAGGATACTGAATTGAATTATCAGTAAATTCAATTTTGAACTATTATCACCCGACATTTTTCGGTACATTTTCCAATTTATGTTCATGCCAGAAGTGATAAATAAATTTTCGACATTTATGTGATACGAAGAATGTATGAAAAAAAAAAAAACACATTTTGTGGAAATTAGATTTATGATTCGAGAAATAAAAATACGAAAATAAATTAATGCTAAAATATTTTTTGACCTACAAATTTGGGCGTCCATGGGTTAAATTAATGTTCACGACCACGAACAAATTAACTTTCTCGTGCTTCAAAGACCCCTTTGAGACTTAAATTCATGGGGTATTTACAGCATCAATTTTCAGTGCGGTTATCTTATATCGGAAAAACCAAATGCGTTTTTAAATTTGAAATGTAATTTGGAGTTAAAGAGCACATAGTTCTTGTTAAAAACATAAACTAACAAGCCTGCCATCGCTAAAAATTATCGGGATGCCAGCCATACTTTTGAATTCAGTTCATCTGTAAACCCCGTTATCCAGTGAATTAGACTTCTTGAAGTTTTTAGTATCCGCAAAATAATAAATAGTCTTGTTAATGCTGATTTCCCTGCTCCCCTTCTTTTTGAATGTTGAAAATAACTCTGTTTTCAGCTACCTTCATTTCCTGCTTTCCTATTGGCCCTCATAAAGCTCTCCTCTAAATCCCTGCTTTCCTATTGGTCCTCGTAATTATTGTCACGAATGCCTACTTTTTTCTATATAAACAAATTCTAGCCATTCTCATTCTAGTACTGACGATAGAATGTGATAAATGACAAAACCAGTCTTTCTTTCTTTCTTTTTTTTTTTTTTTTAAGCACTAGAGTGCTATTTCGCTCAGTACGCAATTTTTGTCTACGCGATCGAACTGTCACGGGGAAGATATTTTCAAATGTGTTTGCCTGATAACATGGCAAACACATTTGAATAAAATGTTGAAAGTCGCACAAGGTTTGCAATTTTTGATAACTGATCGCTAAATTTGGTGCCAAAGCGCGACAATTTATAATAAACGCATTTCGAGAATAGTTAGAAAACGCCTGGCGAATATTGTAAAATAGTTTTAGTAGGCGACTTTAATATAGATTTTAATTCCAAAAAAGTGTTTTATCACGTTTAAACCAAACGAGCGAAATTCGATCAGTCGGAGCGAATAGTGAGCTTCTCCTTTAGGAGCGTTCTTCGATCACAAGAGTGAACCGGAATATAACAATGGGCGAGGACGGAAATTCTCAGATAAAACAGGAAGGGAAGAAATGCGTTCTCAGGAAGAAGACTACTTAAAGAGAACTTTCGCGGAAAAACCGGTAAGTTTCCATTGAAACGGATCGCTCCGCAATGTATCGTTTTTTTCGCTCTTTGGGTTTAAGCGTGTAGAACAAATCGCTCGTTGTTCCAAATCGCTATTTTAATTCTAAATCACGATTGCCAAATAAATACAAAAAATCGCCATAGTAACTGCATATGTTTAATTATCGCCACTTTGGCGAGAGTCGGAGCGTTAAAGCAAGAATCAACCAAAGAAAGACAAACACGACACACTATACATGGATTATGATGTACATTCGAAAGAATATTTAAAAGGGTGAAGTATAGAAGGAATATACTTGGGGAAGATTGTAAAATAGTTTTAGTAGGCAATTTTAAGATAGATTTCGATTCCAAAGATGGGTTTTATGAAACAATTAAAAAATTCGGTACACTCATGAATAATGATACACTTTCCAACTTAATGGACTAAGGAAGAAAAACAGGGGCGACGCATAAATTATGAAACGCTTTAATATATAGCACTTTAGTAAGCATTTAAAATTTGAAAGTGTTTCAGATTTTAAGTGTTTCAGTTTTCGTACTTTTTAACAATTTTCTTAGTGGTGATCTTAGACGTTGATTTTTGAATCTTATTTACCTTCTGCAAAAGCTACATTTCCGGGCTCACTAATTAAAATCCTTGTTAAATAATAAACGCAAGATAGCTCAGCGCAATAGCCTAGGATGGTAAAAAAAAGTCCACCCTTTCTCAGTTGCAAAATACCTCCACCATCCATACAAAAAGGATAGATAGAATTGTATGCAAAATTTGGGATAAGAACCCATTCGGAAAAAAAAAAAAAATAAATAAAAGTTGAATGAGGGGCGGAGGAGAAGAAAATTAGCAAAAGGGGATAGTACGTTAAAAATAAAATAAAATAATTAAGTGAACAAATCTATACGAAAAATAAAGTCCTGGTAAAAAGTAAATAAGTAGTAAATGTGGCTCTAAGTAAAATAATAATAAATACAAAAGCAAGCAATAATAAATAACCAGTAAATGTTATTATATTGTTACTTGATAAGAAATAATCACCACACGGATTCAAACGAGAAAAAAATAATTTGAGTGAAATAGCATTCAAGACTTCTCGAAACTGTTGTGAATCAGTCGGGAAACAAAGCATTTTGCTCAGATACATCAAGACATATGAGTGCCTTAGTTAGCATCGAAAAATGATAAGTCTTATAATATAAGCCCGCAAAACACTATTTATAGAATTAAATTTTGCGTTTTAAAGTGACCTAAAATCCTAATGACTGGTGGACAACAATTAATGCACATATTTTGAATTTCAATGTAAATATTGACCGTGTTTTTTTTTTTTTTTAAGTATTGTTTTATGACGTTTTTTTCATCTTGCGATTTCTTTTTCGCCTATTTTTGCATACTTTTTGCCACATATTTTCATTATAAATGTTTTAAACTTAAACAGAACATATTTCTCCTGTATTACATTACATTTAATTGTCTTCTTTAATGCATACCCAATGATTACGGCTTAACTTTAAGTCAATGTTGGCGGATGAGTGGACGTGCATTCTCTGCCCGTTGTAATTTAATGGTCCAATCTCTTTTATTATAAATTTTGCACTACATTTCTGAGTTGTATCCATTTTATAGCTTACGTGACTATTTGATAAACAATATCTTAAGTGCTCTCACTATTTAATGGAAAACATGTTTAGGGTGGAAACCGCGTACAGATAGCTATGGCATGTCACAAATTTTATACTGCTGATAAACTTGTAGCACATGCAAGTGCATGGATTATTAAAGAACGAAATACATTTTTTAAAAGTAAACGCATTTTGATAACAGTTTTTCCGTTATTATGCCTTGATAAAATTTTAAATTTTACCATAATACAAAATTTTCTATAGTTAATTTTGTGAACAGCATGATCTTTTTGTTTTCATGTTTAAGTCGTTTAAAAAAAGAATCTTTTACTCATGGAATAAGACATAAGGGACTGAATGATACATTTAAAAATGAAACACATTTTTTTTTCTAAAATGCAATCATAATTTTTCTAAAGTTTTAAAAATGCATTCATAATTTTCCTTGATGTCACTCAGACAGTACTATATCTTTATTCTTGGTCCAAACATAATTGCTTGTCTAAGCCTTTTTGATTTCTATCAAGTTGTAGAGAAAAGTATATGAACATGGTCATAACAAAAGTATTTCTCAAAAATCTTCAAGAAATGAGTGGCTCAGATACATTTTGCTCAGATGCATCAAGACATATGAGTGCCTTAGTTAGTCTCGAAAAATGATAAGTCTTAAAATATAAGCCCACAAAACACTATTTATAGAATTAAATTTTGCTTTTTAAACTGACCTAAACTCCTAATGACTGGTGGACAACAATTAATACACATATTTTGAATTTCAATGTAAATATTTACCGTTTTTTTTAGTATTGTTTTATGCCGTTTTTTTCCATCTTCCGATTTCTTTTTCGCCTACTTTTGCATAATTTTTGGCATATATTTTCATTATAAATGTTTTAAACTTAAGCAGAACAGTATTTCTCCTGTATTACATTACATTTTGTAGCTAAAAATAAAACAAGTGATTTTAAACTTTTGAAAATATTTCCACATAATTCATAATAAGTAAATACTTGATGTCTAAAAGTACCACTTCGGCAATTTCAAATAGTATCACAGTATTTTAATGTATTTCTTAATTATTTTTCATGAAATTATTAAATTAAAATAAAATAAATATAATAATACGAAATTTCATTAATGATTAAAATAAAGAAAATTATGCCACATATCTAAATAAATCAAATGAATAGAACATTATTATTTGAATATGGCATTTTTATTTAAGTTTAAAGTTCGTAAAATTTAAACTTTATTTTATGATATTTCTAAAACATTGTTTTACTGTTCTTAAAAAATTTCTTTTTCTTCCTGGTTAATATAAAAATCCCATTCCTGATTCGAATAAATTTACAGAGTATTCTTTTTTTCAATTAAATTCACTTAACATGCCTACTTACTTTTCTATATTTCATCAGTTCTACTTCATTACTGGGAGAGATAAATAGGGAACAGCAGCACTAAATTATTTTATTTATCAATAATGTGTTTAATAAATGATTTAAAAACACTTTGAGTCTAATAATAATTATATTTAATGTTCTAGTACATTTAATTGTCTTCTTTAATGCATACCCAATGATTACGGCTTAACTTTAAGTCAATGTTGGCGGATGAGTGGACGTGCATTCTCTGCCCGTTGTAATTTAATGGTCCAATCTCTTTTATTATAAATTCTGCACTACATTTCTGAGTTGTATCCATTTTATAGCTTACGTGACTATTTGATAAACAATATCTTAAGTGCTCTCACTATTTAATGGAAAACATGTTTAGGGTGGAAACCATGTACATATAGCTATGGCATGTCACAAATTTTATACTGCTGATAAACTTGTAGCACATGCAAGTGCACGGATTATTAAAGAACGAAATACATTTTTTAAAAGTAAACGCATTTTGATAACAGTTTTTCCGTTATTATGCCTTGATAAAATTTTAAATTTCACCATAATACAAAATTTTCTATAGTTAATTTTGTGAACAGCATGATCTTTTTGTTTTCATGTTTAAGTCGTTTAAAAAAAGAATCTTTTACTCATGGAATAAAGCGTAAGGGACTGAATGATGCATTTAAAAATGAAACAATTTTTTTTTTCTAAAATGCGGTCATAATTTTTCTAAAGTTTTAAAAATGCATTCATAATTTTCCTTGATGTCACGCAGACAGTACTATATCTTTATTCTTGGTCCAAACATAATTGCTTGTCTAATCCTTTTTGATTTCTATCAAGTTGTAGAGAAAAGTATATGAATATTGTCATAACAAAAGTATTTCTCAAAAATCTTCAAGAAATGAGTGGTGCAGAGCCAGTGGTAGAATTATTTTTAATGGACTGAAGAAAAGGAGAAAAGAAAAGAATATAAAAAAAAGTGCCAAGAACGCCTTCATGTTTTTTTTTTCTTTTTTTCCAAAGACGGTATTTTCTTTTAATTCCTAGAAGAATTATTGACAACAATTCAAATTATGCTTGAATGAATGTATGATAAAAGTAAAAACAAGCATGTCCAAGAATAATCCCTTTTTATAAAAGCTGGAATCCTTTTAATTCCTAATAAATACGTATCCAAGTCTCGATGCGTAATTATTGCGAATGCTGCTGATTCATTCATCAATAAAAACATTATTCATTTTAATCATTTCATTGTACTAGGTAGTTGTAATTAAATATGAAATGATCAGAGTCCGACCGCTAGAAACCGTGGCGGAAGAGAAAGACAAGACTGCGTTGCTGCAGTTTCGGTCACACCCTTTATACCTCTAAGAGCGAAGTGACTTAGGGGGTAGGGCCATCTTAGTGCGGCTATCTCAGACTGTTATGGCCACACACCCTGGGTCACATGACTCTTAGAGGGCAAAAGGGCGTTACCAAAATATCTGCTCCGCAGCTTGTCTTTCTCGTCAGTCACGGCTAGAAGCCTATTGGGACTCACAGAAACAAAATTCTTTTATATACATTTAAGACTACTGGGATTTTTTTAAATGTAATGTGCCAGGAATAATTATAAATCCGACAGCCAATCCTTTTCTGTTCAATACTCCTACATAATCAAAGTTCAATGAGTTATTATTGTTAATACTGTTGTATGGCAAATTATTTAAAACGTTATTTATTTTAATAATATGTCTGCACCAGGGGGTATAATTACATATGAGAAAGTTGCTTGGATTGCTGGAAATTAATTATGACAATGTGAACAGGACTTACATGACATATAAAACAGCAGGAACTCAGTTTCTTTTTAAAAATATTAAACTCAACACTCCCTCTAGGGTTAAAACTAGGACTACATTCAAAGAGATATTTAATGCGTAAGTAGCAGAAGACAAGGTATAAAAGCACCAATACGAAAACCAAGATAGCGGACCGGTTACGGTATGTATGGTAATTCCGTCGTCAGTGCTAGAATGAGAATATAAAAAATTGCTTTGTTTATGTAGAAAAATGTAGAGATTCAAGAATGTGTTTACGAGGCTCAATTGCAAAGCAGGGATCTAGATGGTAGTTTGTAGAAGGTCAATAGGAAAACAGGAAATCAAATTAACTGAGAATAGGGATTTCCCTTATTCAGAAAGGGTAGGAACAGCCAAATAAAAATTAACAAGACTATGTTTTTTTCACTTCTTTTTAGATATTGAGATCTTTATGGAATTCTAATTCCCTAGGGGAACGGTCTTTACAAATGAGTCTAGCTGAACTAAAGTAAAAAGTATGGTGGTATCCAAGCAATGCTAGCGACGACAGACTTGCTGGTTTCATGTATTTTAACAAGAGCTATATGCTCTTTATATCTAAATTTAAGGGTGCATTTTACTTGTCCGGTGTAAGACAAACCAATATTTTAGGCATAATAAGAAGTACTATTTCCCACTTATTAGAGTAGTATTTAGTTGGTAAAGGAGTCAGTAGACTAATGTTCATAAAAGTTTTATTAGGATTTAATTAGATGTTGCGTTTCATAATTTTTCTCTTAATACCTTCTAAAAATTTCAAACTGGAAGAAGTATGCATGGCCAAAAGGTTAAAACTAGTTTGTCATAAGTTATATCTTATTCGGTCTTTTAATTTCGATAAACTGCGGACGTTGGATTTGATAAGTGAAATACTTCAAATAATGAAAGAAATAACTTTCAAGGATGCTTATTAATGAGGCATTACGGCGTTATTTTCTCCCTTATGTGAATTTTTTTTAACTAAATATATATTTTAGCGTTAAAATGCATCCAGTGTTCATTCTCCTTCTTTGTAACTTAATTTAAGAAACACAGGCAAAAGTATGTCCTGAAATACAGATTTAGAAAAGTACTTATTTTCGTAAGTCACGAAAATCAGATTGATTAACACTAATAAATTGACTAAATGGGAATAGTGAACACATTAAGTATCATTTCTAAAAAATGATGCAATCGCATAAAGTAACGAACACAGATTTAAATGTAGTTTAATGCAATTTTTAATACATAATGTATAACTCTAAATATAAAACACATAAGCATGATTCTCTCGCTCATGCCTTAGAAATTGATTAAAAATGCATTTGAAGGCATGTAAAGTAACTTTTCAGTCTACGTAAATTCCGTAGCGTAAAATAAAATAAAAGTACTACCTTTTACTAACAATTATTTATTTAGTCTTTAAAAGCATTTACTGTTATTCATAATTCAAAGGAGAATATAATAAAAGTAATAGAACGTAAATTGAAGCACATTTTTGATCCTGCATGAATATTCTAGGAACTTTCTATGCATTTCTTTAGTAAATGAAATTTTTCTTTATCTGAAGCAATTTTTTGTTTGTTTGTTTTTGTTTCAAAGACATTTTGTAAAAATCTTGATGAAACGGGCATATATACTTCGTATTTCTTTTAAGCAAATCACATTTATACGTGCTTTGAATTAAAAACGAGATCGAATTCCTAAAAGATTTTATTTTTCTTTTAAATAACAAACATCATACGAGTTACGAATATATTTTATATTTCGTTTTGAAAATGTTGCTAGTAATTTTTAAGTTTTAATGAATGAATAATTAGTATCAATTCGCACTTGTATATCATAATAAATATGGAGAAATGGAGGTCTTAAAAACCTTCGAAATATTTGTTTGAATAAATTGCTATTCTTTACGTCATAATTTTATGCATATATATATAAAGTGAATCAAATAAAAGTTTAAAATAAATGTTTGTTTCTAAAAATATATTTTGAACTTCATTCAGTGTTCAGATATTTCTCTCCATATGAGTTTAAAACAGAAATATTAAATGAATTAATAATAAATAAATAAATAAATGGAAAAAAAATCTCACCAATACACGTATTTATTTTCATACCTTTATTAATTATTAATATGTTTGCTGATGTTCTTTAAGCATACGAATAAAATTTGTTTATTTAAAGGCTTGTAAATGTAATTGTATACTCAGATGCACGAACTAGATTTGAAACTACTCATTTAGTTTGTGTTTGTGTTTTTGCATTTTGAGAAGTCTACACTTGGGGCATCTACCTACGATGGGACTGCCTAGGCCGGTGGAATTTTTGAGCAGCTCTAACGCACGCTCGCGTTACATCTGGAGAAAACCTCCAAAAACTTCAGACCGTTAGATTGACAGCCGCGCGGTTGTCCTTCACACTTTAACCACCTACTCTGTTCAGTATATTATTCACTCGGCCATGGTGGGTCCCCAAACTATTTTACTAACAAAATGCACATTGTAGAAAACCTAAAAATGAATTGAATTAGTACAGACTAAGGTATTCTGTAAAATAGTGCTTGGCAAGCATTATATTAATTTTCTTTCATGCTATTTAATTTAATATAAATTATTCCAAAATGCTTTGATTGACTTCTATTGTCGGAAAATGCCTAATACCGTTAATAGATACTGTAGCAATCATTTTCCATGAAACAGTTCGACAATTAGCAGACTATTGATATTTTTAAACAGCCATCAGCATCCCAGTAGAAACAAAATTCGAAGGAACAATAAGTTATCATTAAAATTAACCCTCCAAGCGGTCGTGACGTAAAATCCCGTCCACTTCATTCCAGTTTTAGTGCAACGCACATGTAATTTAAATAATTTATTTTCAGGTATCATGAATTATGTTTTTATATTATATTTTGTAAGTAATTTAAGAGTTTATTTTTTGATAATTATAAATATTCCTACCAAAATTTTATTTTTTTTATACTTTTAAAGCTGCCTGAAAATTTTACCGTGAAAACAACTGTACATTATTTGTCCATTTCCAAGACGATCAGAGAATTCTATATTATATGTATATTTTCCAAAAACAAATGTTGTTCAAACAACCCTGAATGCGATAACGCAAAAAACCGCAATTACCTCAATTAAACACTTTTGACTTCTTAAAAATAGGGTATTTCTTGTTTTCACGTAAATACAGATTTACAGGGGGAGAAAAATAATGCTGGATTGTATGCGTACATTTAGCTTTCGCACCATTTCTTTCAAAGAAAGGATGGATTTTATCATCTTAACGAACGAAAAAAAAAGCGGGAATTTTCCTTTCCTTCTAGAGTGTTTATTAATGAATAATAACTTTTCTTATGGTGAGGAAATCTCCGTGAATTGTTGGAGAAAATTGAGGGTGGTTGGTACTGAAAGATTATGATTATCCTAGAAAATAAGAGAAAAGTAAATTGGCTGGTATCACGAGAGACTATTATTTTTTTTATTATTGCTTCTGAGAAATTATATTATAAAGTTCTATTTGTTAATATGTGTTAGGTTGGTTATTGTGTAAAAGAAGTAATTATAATTATAAGAGTACCAGCCTCTTATTACTTAAGAAAACATTTAATATTTTAATCGCACCCTCGCCTAACGAAATACAACACGATAAATTTTAATGAAATTAAAAACACTTATCTTAGATATGTTGTTACATAGCAACATTTACTATGTTACATACTATTTATGTTGTTACATTTTTGAGGATTTATTCTATGTTATAATTTGCAATTAAAAATACAACCCATGAACCAATATTAAACATATAGTGAATTTTGAAAAGCTAGAAAAAATATTGGAAGAAAAATATGATGAATTTTAAATTGTTTTTCCTTTTTTTAATATTTGCTGTTTTATATATATATATTTGGAAATTAGAATAAACGTTATAGAAAAATAAATGCATTATTTAATTATATGTAAAACTTGTATACCCACACAATAGATTACATGTAAAAAATTGTTAAAACCCAAGGAAAAGGTTAAATAAAAGGAAGGAAGTCTGAAACACTTCCAGATACGAACTAATGTGCTGTATATTAAAAGCGTAGCATAACTTATGCGCCGTCCCTATTTTTCTTGCGTATTCCATTAAATTGGCAAGTGTATCATTGTCAATGAATGAGCCGTATTTTTCTTCCTTGTTTCATAAAACCCATATTTGGAATCGAAATCTATCTTAATATGACCTACTAAAACTATTTTACAATCTTTGCCAAGTATATTCCAATTATACTTCACCGTTTTAAATATTGTTTCGAATGTGCATCATAATCTATGAGTGTGCCGTGTTTGTCTTTCTTGGGTTGATTCCTACTTTAACACCCCGACTCTCGCCAAGGTGGCGATCATTAAACATATGCAGCTACCATGGCAAATTTTTTGTATTTATGTGGCAATCGTAATTTAGAATTAAAATGGCGATTTGGAACAACATGGAAATACAGCATTCCGTTACTTTTTTGTTTATTTTTGGTTGCCAATTAATGTTGTTTTAATGATTAAATATCTTCAAATTAATTAACTGCTGCGTTTATCACTAATTTGTTCGCTTTAATTTACATCTAGTTCTTTTGCGAGATTTGAAACTCGTTTATATCTCCTAGAAACCCATGACTGCAAAGCGCTGGGATTTTTTAGGTTGGCGAAAGTGGGGGCCATAAAATAGGAATCAACTCTTTCTTGTACCATAAAACACATCTTTGGAATCGAAATCTATCTTCAAATCTCTTACTGAAAATGTTTTAGAATCTTCGCCAGGCATATTCAAAATTTTCGCGTAGACATTTTAAATGCTGTTTCGAATGGGCCTCATAATACATGTGTGTACCGTGTTTTCTTTTCTTGTTCTATAAACACGTTTCTTCGGAATAGACATCTATATTAAAATCGCCTACCAAAACTGTTTAACAATTTTCGAGGCATAGTCAAACTACTATACTTCACCATTATAAATACCATTTGGAAAGTCTATCCTAATGTATGAGTGTCTTCTCTGTTCTATAAAACACTTCTTCGGAATTAAAATCTATATTAAAATCGCCTACTAAAACTATTCTACAATCTTCACCAGGCATTTTCAAACTGTACTCGAAATACATTTATAAAAATTGTCGCGTTTCGACGAAAATAGTTGAGCGATCAGTTATCGAAAATTGCAAACCTTGTGCGACTTCCAACATTTTATCAACTCTCCCCCCTCTTTACGTTATCTGGCAGACACATTTGAAAATATATTTACAGTGATAGTTCATATCTGCAAAACATGTCAACAAGATCGCGTAGGCAAAATTCTCGTACTGAGCGAAATAGCACCCTAGTGCTAAAAAAAAAAAAAAGAAAACTGCAAAAATGTATTTCAGTAAAAGGGACTACGGATTATTCGCAAAAAATTATCTAAACAAATGTTAATGATAATTGGAATCATTTTTCTTATACTTATTTTCTTTGTTGCTTAATTTAACACACTTTATATGAAATTCGTCGACTCAGCCTTTCCTCCCTTGAGTGATTTGATAAAATGAGGACCAAGCTTGCTTAGGGTCAAACACTGAGGGCTTCGCGTCAGGTTGGCCGAGTCATATGCATCCGCACCCCCTAGCCCATGGTCGCGAAGGCGCGGTTGGGCAGCGCAGGCCTTGGCCCCGCAGAGAGGCTGTTGCGCTAATGTTTGACTTATATTTCTATTGCTTTTATGTTCCGTTTATTTCATGTAGAATATTTATTATTTCAAAGACGTCCTGTCGCTTATCTATGCAGTTTCCAAGCAAAATAATTGAGTACTTACAGAATACAAAGGGTTTTTAGTCGGGATGTATCTCCAAAAATCTTCTCTACAAAGTACTTTTATGTTAAAAAAAAAACCCACTGCTTACTCTTTAGCTTGAAAATTATGAAGAAAAATAGAATGTGATCGAAACTAATTAATAGATTCCTTGAGGTTTCAAATATCCACCATATTTTTGTAGAAAAACTAATTTGAAGTTGCTACAATCTGTGATATGCAAAAGCGTACAAGTCAAGGAGTTTCATAATTGACTCGAAATCTTGTCCGACAAAGAGCAAGTTTAATAAAAGCGTTTATGTTAACAAAGGCGCCAGTGCTGATTTCATTCGGAAACATGGTACGATCGTTTCATTTGTATACTGTGAGAGACATGGCAAGATAGTTTCTGTAAAAAAAAAAGTAGAGGTTTAGGCAATTTTTTCTACTGGAACTGCCGCCGGAAATATGAATTTAGGTAGGTTTAGTGCATTGCGTTTAATTTATTGTAAAATGCATGTTGAAACATGTTGAACATAACAAACTGTTTTAATTTAATAAACACGAAATGTTTAAAAAAACATGCCTCAATTAAAATGCTGAAAAATATTCACACTTTAAAGGCTGAAAAATATTCAAATATTAAATGCATAAGAATATTCAACAACGATTCTGGTGGAAACGTATTGCGAAATGCTTCTATATATTTCTGTAATGTTTATGTATCTGGTTTAAAAAAGGTATTCTGTAACGTTTCTGTATATTTTGGAAAGATGTTCAGAAACATTCCAACAAGTGAAAAAATATTACCATAAAAATTACGGCCAGTCACCGTATTCTGGCAATTTTAGAATCAATTTTTAATTGGCACCATCGAGTAAATCACAAAGCTGTTAGTTTAATACCCACGATAAAATTCACTTTCGTTTCTTTGAACTGAGGAACTTTGGATATGGGATGGCTGCTTAAACTACTATACGAAAAAAAGTCTTACGAAACGAAAAGACTATACGAAAAAAAGCCTTTTAACTAACAAAAAAAGCTAAAACGACCAAAAAAAACCCACTTAGTGGTAAAGCAAATGCTTAAGTAATAACGTTGCCAACATATTTGCTTTTAGCTGCTCTACGGAACGTTTTACGGAAAAAGCTGTATTTCCGCCGTATAAGATGACTGTGCTCATTTCAATTTTTATTATACTTATGTAGTTGGAAGTTTGTATAATATACCTGAATTATGTAACATTCATTGTAGGCATGCTTTTTTCTTCTTTTTTTCCAATTATTTTTTTGGAAAGTTGTATTTTCTAGAGTCTGTGTATGAAATGTGGTTTAATATGGCTAGTAACAGAAATAAAGTATGACCGCTTATGTATAATTACCTTATGACCACCATTTTTATAAAGGAATCAGTATAAAAATTGCATAATTAATAATTGAGTCGCAAAAGTTAAAATTAATTTTACTTAAATGTTGCTTGAACTAAATTCGCATGCGGTATTCAAAGCGTTGCCTAGAAACTCTTAGCACCAACACTTTTGGACGGATCAGTACAAATAAACGTTGCAATATTAATAATTTATTTATGTCCATAAAAACAAAAATTTTCCTTACATAAATGTTGTGCCATAAACGCATTTACCTCAATTAAGTACTTTTACATTTTTTAAGCAAGATCTTTAGTGATTCCTTTTAAAAACATATTAACAGGGATAGAAAATAATGTTGAGTGTTCGCATATATTTAGCTTAAACACTAATTCGTTTAAAAGATACAGTTTAGCAATTTAGAAAAAAAAAGCGTGATTTTGAGCTCCTTTCCCAGTGTTTATTAATGAATAATAACAATTCTTTCCTGAAGAAAAATCTCCGTGAATTGCTAAAGAAAATTAAGAGTTTAGGCTACTGAAACATCGTGATTATCCCAGAAAATAAGAGAAAGGTAAATGGGTTAGTATCACGAGAGATTTCTTTTTCTTTTAGAGATATTGTATTAGAGTACTTTATATCTTAACACCTGCCATGTTGTTATTCTATTGAAGAAATGATTATGTTTATAAGAGCGTAAACTCTTCATTTTATTTCGTTTTATTCATTTATTTATTTTTGAAAAAGTTTAGAATATTTTATATCTTTACTGAAATACTGGAATGCAATTAACATATATTCTACTTTTTTATATTTCTCACTGATGATCTGAATTTTAAAACTTAATTTTGTTTCTTAGAATAAAAAAAAGTTGAACTGGTATAGGCAACACACGGTACAAAGAAAGTAATAGTATCTGAAGGAAAAAAAAATAGCTAAATTTTTGATGCTACTAGTGAAAGAATTTGTACATACATTTATTTCATTATATTTTAAAACACCGATTTATCTTAACACCTTGCCTGTGGAATATATTGGCAAGGACCAGATAATGCCCGAACTGAGTTCGGGCGTCACAAGCAAGGGGTTAATAAAAAGGCAGGAATAATGGAATGATTAATTCAATGCCCAAATTTATGTAGATTTCCGGATCTTCGAGAGAAAAATTTTCAGCGATTTGTCGAAATTGCGGACGAATTTTCCAATTACCTGATTCAGTAACGTTGCGACAGTGATTTGCAGTGAAAATGTCGTTGATCTGAAGTTACTAATCGGCCTGTGAGTTTTGTCTGTAGCCAACAAAGGGAGGAAATCACTCAGCGCTATGCTACATTTCTAATCAGGACGATTCCTGTCAGTTTAAATACACGCTTTTATCGTATAACATTGACACAGTACGGAGTTTTTTTCATTATTACATGGAACTGCAGCAGTTTCTAGATTGTGAAACGTTATTGACCAATAGGGAGATTCAAAAAAACTTTCATTCATTTCTCTCAACTGGTGATTTTTGAAACAACAACGATTTTTGAAAAGCGGAATTGAGAACTCTTCACTCGATTGCTTTACATAATGAATATTCAACAAAAAAAATGAGTTAAAAGGTCATATTAATTTAAAAAAAGCTTTTTAAAATACCTCAAATGAAAAAAATACCTATTAATATAATTGTTTTGGTTTTAGAAAGCCACCCTTCTTCAGTTTCAAAGCACTTTCAACATCTACTCACGCGAAAACTTGAAGCATTGAGTTCTATCCTTTTTAATTAATTTTAAGCATATTTTTAGAAAAATATCTTCCATAATAAAACAGTTTTCTTGTTTTCCCGTTGGGTTTTTATAATGCACCGATTCCGTTTGTACGATCCGCTTGAAAATTTCCATAATCATGTATAAAAATACAGAAAACAATCTGTGCTACTTTAAAAATCTGAAAATCCATCGGTTCCCTCATTTTAAAGCGATTTTTCGCTATTTTCAGGAACATTTCATTTCCGAGAGTCAAAAAAGTGAATCATTTGCGTGCCAAATTAGCTATTGCAAGTGATTATTACTTCATATTGACGTCATACTTAATAAGCTTTTTCCAGATTTATAAGTTTATTTATTTATTTATTTACTTAATAAAATGATTTCCTCGCGGATGTTCACAGTGAAATGAAATCGTTTGAACGGGAAAAGTTTCCGCACGTTCCCAAAATAGCATTAAATTCGATTTTAGTAGAGTAGCATGTAAAAAAAATTAAATATGAAGTTATTTATTTTAGGTGGACAATTTATTTATTTTAGGTGTTTTTTTTTTTTTTGTTTTTTTTTTCTAGAGCCCGTTGCAATTTCCTTCACAACAAGCTTAGACTTCTAGTTTAAGCGATATTTTTTAAATGACACAAAATTGATATATGTTGTTAAGGATAACAAGATGACGCTTTCCATCGAAAATAGTGTCTGTAAAGTTAAATAGTTCTTCTACAATAGCACTCAAAATAATTCAAATACAATACGGTCAATGGCAGTTTAGAGATAGGCATCAATTTAAAGCATATAATACTATAACCTACAATATAATAACCTAAAATAGCCAATAATACGATGACGATCTTTAGTGCCTCCCTCAAATTGTGCCAAAAGTCGCCAAATCTGGCAACTTTTGCGATAAATTGCCAAATAGGGTACGAAAAAATGCTTTGAAAAATGAACCAAGATTGGTGCTACTTTCAATATGTGGTGGTAAATCGAAAAATATCTAATGTAATAATATCAAGCTATGACGATTTCATTGGGAATTTTGAAAATTCCTTTCTCGCGCTCTAATGAACCGATTTAGTGTATTGTGTTTCGTTAAGGAATGACTAAGGGCTATCTGCGTATTACAATCTGTGGCATTTGAGAAACACTAATACATTTCTAGCAAAAGACAATGAGTATAAAATTTTCAGATTCTTCAGTTAGACGATGGAATTCTTTTAACCTCATTTACAGAGTCTCATAAAATTGCATTTATATTGATAATGCAACATTATCTTATCTCCGAAATCTCACGATATTTAAGGAAAGTACATTGCCAAATTTGGCGCAAAAATATTCATGTGTTGGAAAGTGTTTTATAATCAATGCGTTTGGCATGATTTATCTTTCTTGTTTTTAATACAAAGTTTTTAATTTGAATTTGACTTCATTATGGGTATTTTTGTAGTGTTTTTTTAATTATTTTTTTAATTAAGCCTTTGATTATTTGGCATAAACTGCTTTATCAGTCATACTGCATTTTTTTCACTAACTTTAATAATGAAGGATGTTTTATGGTAGTCCTTAAATTGTTTTGTGCAAGTGACAGCTTTGTCAATATTTTTAATGTGTTACAATGATTAATATACCTCATAGCTTATTTTAAGTTTATTATTATATCCCAGAGTTTATTTTATGTTTATTATTTTTTAAAGTGATAGTTTATTATGGTTTGTTATTGAAGGGGAGTGGGGATTATATGCATCTTATGATTGATTTAGTGATCAAGAAAATAAAAATTACATGAAAATAGTTACAAAACTATTAGTCATAAGTAATAGATTTAAAAACATTTTTTTTGCGATAAATTTAAACTTTTATGAATATTTCAGATTGATGAACAAAATATTTCTATTAAAAAATCATCAATACCAATTTTTTTATAATAAAACTTTCGTTTAACGAATTTTTCAGAATTACAAATTTGATTTTCTGGCTCCCGAGATTCAGATTCGTAATTCAGATTTTACTGTCTGTATATATTTAGTATAGTTGAGTTTCTCTCCTTTTTTCAAATTGTCAAATACACTGCTCCTTGTTATTATATCCCAGAGTTTATTTTATGTTTATTATTTTTTAAAGTGATAGTTTATTATGGTTTGTTATTGAAGGGGAGTGGGGATTATATGCATCTTATGATTGATTTAGTGATCAAGAAAATAAAAATTACATGAAAATAGTTACAAAACTATTAGTCATAAGTAATAGATTTAAAAACATTTTTTTTGCGATAAATTTAAACTTTTATGAATATTTCAGATTGATGAACAAAATATTTCTATTAAAAAATCATCAATACCAATTTTTTTATAATAAAACTTTCGTTTAACGAATTTTTCAGAATTACAAATTTGATTTTCTGGCTCCCGAGATTCAGATTCGTAATTCAGATTTTACTGTCTGTATATATTTAGTATAGTTGAGTTTCTCTCCTTTTTTCAAATTGTCAAATACACTGCTCCTTGTTATTCTTCCTATTTACAATTTTATTCCAACATTTATAGTTATAGGCTATATTTAACGAAGTATTTTATTCAACATGTATCATATAGCTTCTTTTCAAAATTATATTTTTTGAAGTTTTATGAAATTAAAAAGATGTAAAAGGTTTCTAAGTTTCTCGTTTTTTTTACTTTATACTTAATATAGTATATATGTGTGTGTGTGTGTGTCTGTGAATATCCTTACCCACCAATATAAGCTTTTTTTAAACAATAGTGTTAATTAAAAAATAAATACCCAGGTAAATACCCATTTTGGGTATATACCCGGGTATCTACCCTTGAAAATAAATACCCGGGTATTCTACATCACTGCATCTAACCTTAACCAGGCGTAATATCATCGAAATATACGTAATGCACAATATTGTTCTGATTTAAAAGGAAAGAAATGTCTTTTATATAAAAAAAAAGAAAAAAATACGTATATTTTATTTTTAAATAAATCTTATTAAAACGGAAGAAAAATATTTCAAAATCAATCTTTTTTTATGATAAAACTAATTTGTTTTTCAGTGCTGACGATAGCAAAGTTTCTAAAATAAAGTTTCATTTTTTGTTCTTATTTCATGTGTAAAATAAGAAATAGAATTATCCATTCGGGCATCATCGTTTATTTATTTATTTATTTTCCGAGCGAAGCACGACACCGCAATGTGTCACAGTGGTATCATTTGTGATCCCAATCAAAAGGATTTCTCCTTTCGTTGAAATTCTGTGACGGTACAGTGTAGGAAGCATGTCTGAAGAGAAAGATAAGCTGTATTGCTTACACTTGGGTCACACCCTTTTGTCCTCGAAGTGCCATGTGACTTAGGGAGTCTGACCATCTGGGATCAAGATAGCGGTAGTAAGATGGCCACACTCCTACGTCACATGAGTCTTTGAGGGCAAAATATTGTGATTAAAATGCCAGCACCGCAACCTGTCTTTTTCATCAGCCATGGCAATCATTTTTCATTTTGTTTTTCAGTAGCAAGACTCGGAAAAACAAAAACGCGTTTTAACCGTTCTATTTTTCGTATCCATATTCACGAAGGTGTCTTTTCGTACTAAATCGATGATGCTATACAACTTTGTAAATCACTTTTTCTCATTATCTCTCTCCGTTTTCTAGATAGGAATATTAATTCAACAGTTTTCCACCAGGTGGCTCCGTAGATAGTTTCATTAACTAGTGTATTACTACTTTACTCTACCTAAAGAGACGTTTCTGTACATTTCATGGATTCTTCTGAACGATGTTCAAAAACCATTCGGCACTGTAAAAATGTTACTATAAAACCTACGGCAAATGAATTTTTGATCTAGCTGTGTTTCAAGATGGTTTAAAATTAATTTTTTTTTACACATATCTAGGTGGGAATTACAGAATATTATTTTAATATTCACGTTTAAATTAATATATCCATTTATTGGTTTCGAACTGATGACCTTCGGGTGGCAGATGTATGTTTGGACCACTAAACAGAATAAGGTAGTATATGTTGAAGTGAACACTAAAATTATTAATTGTAATTTTAGTGGTGCCCTTATGAATGGAAAAACAAACAAACCTAGAATATAAGAATATTTAGATACGCTTGTGCAGAACGTCCGAGATAAAGATTTTCTAGACATAGGGAAATTTTACTTTCAAAACCCGGCTTATTCTTCCGAATTTGAGAGTTCAAATTGTGCATCAGTATTCTCTTCTATATTTTTGTAAACTTCTCTGCAATAAATATGTAACACTTCTATTTTATTTTTTATTTTTATTTTTAACATTGTGTGTACTCGCTGTGCATTCTGATTATCTGTGATCACAAATTGTGAATCTTTTATTTATTTAGAAAATTACATTTGACATTTCAAACAACCACGGAGTCAATCGCAGTATTTCTAAGTTAGCAGGTGTAAAGAAGTTAATTTAGAATGGCTGTTTTAAATTATTAAGTTGCGTTGTGGCATGAATAAACCAGGTACGATATACACTTAGTTGCAATATAATAAAAAGACGTTAAATACTTGAAAAACTATTTTATTAAACATATACTATTGAAACATTATTATAACGGGCGGTGGTGGCTCAGCGAAAATAAAAATACGTCCTATATGGACAGTGAAATTAAGGTGGAATCATTTTAAAATTACGCCAGCACAGAATTACACGTTGGCGAGAACAATAACTTGGCTGAGATTAATAGCGCCAATTCCAGAGCAACCCTAACAGTTAATCCAATAAAATTACAATGACGTAATCGCGAGCAAATAATTTTAAAGTCGTCGCAGGGGAACAACCAAATAACTTACGCCAGCAGGATGCCAAGAAGAAACTCAAAAAGGCCGTTGATTTTGCAAACGGACGCAATATAATCTATTTTTAGCACACCGGTCTGAAGAGACGAAACAATTAAGAACAAAAAGAATAGTGCATACGGGAAAAGCGAAAATACAGATTTAAAAACCGAAATGGCTGTAAAATGAAAAACAGAAGTGATTTAGAATTCTTGAATTTTGGATAGATTACATTAAAGAAAGCCAAAGTAAATGATTATTAAATTAGATATGTGATCTTCATCACATATATACTCCCCTCAACCAGGAAAAAAAAGTTTGAAGAAATTTTTTTTTATTAGTTACAATTAATGTATTTAAAAAATTTTAATTAAATGCTCTGTTTGGCTGGCATAAACAATTAAGAAAATCTTAAACATATTCAGACAAAATTATACAATTGCAAAATTACTGCTGACCACTACCTAATAAATGTTTAGAGAAGAAAAAAAAATGTCATAACACAATAAAAACAACTGCTAGCAATACAAAGTAAATGTCGACAAAATAAAAAGGGAGCATTTAGCTCACAATACAAAGGGGCATTTTAAGCTCATCCTTTCTTTCAAACAAGGGGCATTTTAGCATACCCTTTTTCTTAAATAAGGGGCATTTCAGCACACCCTTTTTTTTAAATAAGGGGCATTTCAGCACACCCTTTTCTCTTTAATTGAGCATCTCAAGCTCATGTGCACATCAAAGATATACTGCTTAAACTTGCAGTGAGTACTCAAAATTATAATTATAAACCAGCGCTGTTGAATGGTTTGCATATATATATCAATAAGGCCTTCAAATATCAGAATTATGCATCAAAAATACTTCACTCAATTGACAAAATAAAACAATACATTCAAATTATAATATGATACTAAAAAGAATTTTGTTTGTTTGATGGTAATTTTTCATACAGTTCTGTACCATCAGAATTGTAATAATGTTGTAAATAGTACATGACATAACAGTATCTTGACATACATATCTGTATATCATAAGAACAATAAGCACATTCAATTGAAAAAATTATACTTGCACAAAATGACAATGAAAAAATTTAAGGAAATTGAATATCAATCTGTACAATACCATCAACGAACATCAATCTAAGTACAATTAAAAAAAGATCTCAGTAAAAGGTTTAAGTGTTATTGGACACTCACATATTTATTTATTTATTTTAAATTTTCAAGTTAGAGATAATACTAAATGAATCATTTAATTTTATTATTAATTATTATTTTATGACTGTGTAATTATTTACTTTAGAAGTCATCATTTAATAAGTGTTAAGTTTTAAGAACATTATTGAAGAAATGATATATTGACAGACACAGCATGAAATTCAAATACACAAGTGAAAACTGCTGGACCAACCAGGCAGTACACAAAAGCAATTATACCTCCAAGCTTGTGGGTACCACACAAACAAGGAAACAAGCATTCAACACATGCACACAGCAATATATCCGTGAATGGCAAATAAACAAGTTATTAATTATGTGGAGGTAATAGAAAAAAATTAAGTTATAAAAGAATGAAATTAGTTAACTTGCAAGTCTTGAAAATGTAGGTTTAAAGTTGGTAACAAGTACGTAAAATATTAGTTATAGCTTAAAAAGAAAATTGAAGGCAATTGTGGTCATACGGTAAAAATAACAAAATTAATGATTTTTTTTTGTTTGTTTGTTCAAGAAAGGAATGTTGTTGTGTCACTTACTAACACACTAATATCTTCAAAAGTGACAAAATTGGCAAAGAATAGCACACAAAAGTACAAATAAAAATACACTAAAATGCAATTACTAAAGTATACAATATACTGATACTCTGAAATTATATACCATCAAATTTCACTTATTAAAGTCTTGAGTTAATCTGATCACTACATATATATTTTATTATGAGCTTAACTAAACAAACAATATTTCACAAAATAATCACTAAGATAAGAATAAACATAATTCAAATAATAAATTAACTATAAGCACTCTGAAAATGTAAATCAATGTAATTTGTTTTTATAACTCAGTGAGTACTCGATACCTTAAAGTTGTATTAATTTATAGTAAGGTACAGAAGAGATTTAAATATCTCATAGTATAGAAAAAAATTTCAAAATAAAATGTTATGTTTGTGTATGTGAACACAAAAGAGTGACAAAACATATACAATGTGTTTAAAATATTTTTGAAATGGACTACTGTACACCATAGTGAAAATGTGGGAGAAAAAATGTAACAAACATTCAAAAATTTTGTGTGTAGCAAAATGAGGAAGGACAAGCACAATGAACTCAATGAGCAGAACATCAGTGTGAACATGTTTGTGAGTGTGAACATATAAGACATAAACACACAGTGTGATGAAAAAAAAATCAAGTATGTGAAAACGTTGAGAGTCAGTAAGTGTAAGCAATGTAAATAAAAACAACAACATGAAAAAAGAGTGTAATTGTGGACAAACACAGACTTCAAAGATCAGTGACTATTCAAGTATGAATCTTATTTGAAGTACAACAAACAATGTATGATATTGTGTATTTATGAAAAGAAAAAAAGGTAATCGAATGAATACCACTATACTCTTCCAAAGAATGCATGTATTAAACAGAGGCATATCAATGGCAGGAAAGAAAACAATAAAACGGTGTATCTAAAAAAATGTAAAAAAGTGTGAACTGTACAACCTATGATAAACATGTAAAACTTGTATTAAAAAGGCCAGAAATAGAGTGAAACATAAAAATATAAATGTACTCTTAAAAAAAAGTGTTCAAAACAAATAATGTGTAAAAAAATCAGTCAACATGGTGACTGTAAATAATAGTATGTTCAAAGAAAGAAAATGTGTGAAAAATATGACAAAAATAGAAACAGTATATCGTGAGAAGAAAAAAAAGCTGAAAGAATATGTATGTTGTGCCATGGACTTTAATATGCAAAATTGCAGTGTGTAAGAGTAAGTAAAAAGTGTGTGCCTTAGAAAGGCCTTGCCATATACTTAATTATTGCAGACTGTCATGATTATCAAAATAAAGAGTAAAGAAAAAATAACGATGTATGTGTACCTCATAGAGGCTGAAAAATGAACACAAAAATGTAAAATACAATGTGAACAAAAGCGAAAATATAATTTAAAATCACAAGAATGAATATGTAAGCAAATAGAAAATTAAACACACAAAAAGGTCTGTACACAAAAGTAAACATATAAAGCAATGAGTAATAATATTTATCGTGAGTGAACGAAACACAGTGCATAAAGAAGAAAAAAAAACTAAGAAGTGTATTAAAATAATTAAATGTGTGTGAATTGCAATCCAACAATTGTATTAAACAGTAAAATATTAATGTCATATATACTATATAAAAGTAGTAATTTAGATTTAAACTAATTTATAAACATGATTAAAAAACAAAAACAATTATTTTTTTCTTACAACTCCTTAGAAGAAGTAAAATAAAAGAAAAATTCAGCATATTAAATATTGTCCTTGACACGTTATGTCTAAAAAAACTACTCTTAGCATGTGCTATTTGCACACAAAAAAATGGATGCAAAGACAATATGAACATGATTATTATTATTATACAAGTATTAGAAGAACTGCACTTATAAATGACTTACCAAATTTCCAAGAATAAAATTTCAGTTATTCGGTAAATAAAAATTTAGCAAAAAACTTTTCATTAGTCATACTTAAAATATAATGTCCATTAAATTACCAGTTCAAATGGCATTACAAAGCATAGTATGAGGTGCCGGTGTATCAGGAGCGCGCACATTTAAAAACAAAACCAATTGCCATCACAGGAGGGAAAAAAAAACAGTCTTCGCCAAGTTCAGTTAATGGCATACCTAGCGACGCACGAAAAAAACTACTGTAGACTGCAGACATCCGGAATCAAAGTTCCAAATTTGCGGTGATCGGACGGTTTTTCGCACAGTTCAGCATTAATTTTAAGTTTCAGGCGTAAAGCAAGGCAGGAAAACATAACATACTCCATAGTTCGCGCTGCAGGAAGGCGACACAAAAGTCTCCAAATAGTCATAGGAACGTGTAGAACTCACATAAGATTCGTCGGAGGGTGGTGTGTAGTAAGATCATCGATAATACATATATGTAATGAGGAGACGATCGGAAACTCATCATTAATGAATAGCCAGTCCATCAAGGAGCTCCGTGTTCCGTAAAAACGAAAGTCACATCACTAGAGTAATACATCACACATGTTCCATAAAACGAAAGTCACATCACTAGAATAAATAGCATTGCCGGGGCCGGAATGTGCATCCACAATGCAAGCAGACGGATTGGAGTGAAGAAGTGTCTTGATCGGGCTAGTTGATTCCGCCATTTTGCTAAGCCACCACCAGAATAAATGCAACTTAAGTGCCTGGGTAGGCACCAATTTATGTAAAGAAGGTTATTTGGATGGGCTATTTTAAATTATCAAGTTGCGTTGTGACATGAATAAACCAGGTACGATATACACTTAGTTGCAATATAAAAAAGAGACGTTAAATACTTGAAACTATTTTATTAAACATATACTATTGAAACATTATTATAACGGGCGGTGGTGGCTCAGCGAAAATAAAAATACGTCCTATATGGACAGAGAAATTAAGGTGGAATCATTTTAAAAATTACGCCAGCACAGAATTACACATTGGCGAGAACAATAACTTGGCTGAGATTAATAGCGCCAATTCCAGAGCAACCCTAACAGTTAATCCAATAAAATTACAATGACGTAATCGCGAGCAAATAATTTTAAAGTCGTCGCAGGGGAACAACCAAATAACTTACGCCAGCAGGATGCCAAGAAGAAACTCAAAAAGGCCGTTGATTTTGCAAACGGACGCAATATAATCTATTTTTAGCACACCGGTCTGAAGAGACAAAACAATTAAGAACAAAAAGAATAGTGCATACGGGAAAAGCGAAAATACAGATTTAAAAACCGAAATGGCTGTAAAATGAAAAACAGAAGTGATTTAGAATTCTTGAATTTTGGATAGATTACATTAAAGAAAGCCAAAGTAAATGATTATTAAATTAGATATGTGATCTTCATCACAGCAGGGAACAACAAATAATACATTTAATAAAAGAAAAATCGTTACAAATTGATACTTACACTAATTGCACATTAACATCAAAAAATTTTTTGCAGCTAAGTTTGTTAATGCATTTTAAGATTTAAAATATTTTTCTTCATTTCTCTCTTAATTTAATTTTATGTGTGTCATTAATTGTTTTATTGAATTATAAAAAAAAATCGTTTTGAAGTTAATATCCTGCTCATAAAAAATAGAAAACATAAAATTCCGTGTAAGAAAATTTCCTGCACAATTCAGACTTTTAGATTAATGAATTTTAAACAAATATATTTATCCTCTTAGTAAATTAGATTATTTCTTATAATGGAAAAACACGCAGGAAGAAAAAAAAAATTGAGCTGTTATTGTGAAGATGATTGTAAGTAATATTTGATTTTCGACTGTGATAAAAATAAAATAATCTCCATAATTAATTTAAAGTCAAGTAGATATGAATTATTCACTAAAAAATTCTGTAAGGCTATAATTTGAAAAATCAATTATTTTGAATTAGGCGAAACGGATTTCAATGATTATTGAATTATACAAAGCGTTGAATAGAAATTAAAGTTTTGAAATTTCTTATTGCATTGTATTGCTTACATAATTCTTTGTGAGAGATAATTCTGCATAAAATTAAAATAGCTTATATTACATCCTATAGTCAGATGCGTATACGTGTCAGAATGAGTATATTAGATTTCTTTAATGCATGTCAAAATTTCTTTTAATTACTGCACGGAGAACAGTAGTAGAGACAAGTTCTGATTTAATTGTAAATAATTTGTCTTTTATTTATTTAACTGTACTTATACAACATTCGTTGATAATGAGGATTTTGTCACAGGAAGTGCATATTAAAAAATGTTAAGAAATACTTTATTTGAAAGCGCGCATTTAATGAATTTTTGAGAAATTTACAATCCATTCACATTCTTTAAGAATTCTTTAAAAAATAAAACTGATAAAACATTTTGATTTTTGAAAATAATATTAAGTACAGTTAGATCTGTTTTTTATCGATAACTATCTTCATATTAAAGTATGTCATCTATCTCTATGAAATAACTGTTTTTTCTCAGTTCAAAAAAGGCAATTCATATTATAAAATGATGGTATCATCAGAATTCGTCTGCGCTGCAAATTAATGAAAGAAATAAATGATTTTTTTACGGCACAGTACGCATTTTAAGTAGCAAAATTGATTTTAGATCAAAAGTTTCAAAAATAGATCAAGTTAGAGATAAATGCAGGTAATATCTACAGATTTTCAGAACGAGGCCATGTAAATGCTGTGTGCGATATAAATAAATACGTTTCCTTTTTAAATTTTCAACATCGTAGCCCTTTTCCTGAATAATAAGTCTGCATCGCGATTTAAATGATAGAAAATTTTTCGTGAAATTTCCATAGGTTTTTATTTCTATTTCTGTATCAGAATTCTCTAGAGTCACGTCTCATGGAAAAAAGAATACATATGATAACCCAAAAAAGTGCACGCTATTTTAAATGCTTCAACAGTAAAATTGGTTGTAGAAATCTGACGACACAGAAATCAATCTTAAAATACATCTGAATTAATAATAAATAAAAACCGTAAACCAACACACTTAAAAGAGCTAAAATAATTAATGCTCATCAGCCTTTTCCGAGGCATGCAGTTAAACCCAAGCACGTTGTAGAAATCTGCACGAAAACTATTTATTCAGTTATAAATGGAAATAGTACGTAGTGACACTTGATGAGGCATGAGTTTACCTCCATGACTACGATAAATAAAGAAATATTTATTAAATAAAACGGATATAAGAAAATACGCAATCCTAGTTTCGCCATTGCAAAGAAAGATTTCGTAAGGTGTTTATGATCATTGCAGTGTTTTAATACAATAGGAAATTAAAAATAAGGAGAGTGTGAAAGAAATCTAAACATCAACTCAACGTACTATCAAGAGAAAATTTTATGTCCGATATTTAGAGAAGAAATTATATTTCTTCATTCCAACGCCTTTCAAAGAACGAAACCAATCGTACTTGAAAAAGTACTACTGCACTCCTCGAAAAAATAAGTACTGATACAGGTATTTCACATACAGTCGAGCCTGGTTACTAAGATATCGATTAAAATAATATCTCGCTAAATGCTAAAAATTTTCAATATACCAAATCGCAGTAAATAGACATTGCGATCGCGGCTACTCAAATATCCCTATAATTAGAATAAGATTTCGTAGAAATTGACTATTCCATTCACCAGCTGTTTAAATTTTGAACGTATTCCTGCTATGGCCCCGACGCGACGTTTCACTTGCGAAGTTTCTAACGTTTCACAGACGTCTGTACTTTTGGTCTCTTGACAAAAGGTTTTTATAAGCTTAAACCTACCACGATTGATAGATAGACTCTAAAATTGTGAAAAAGAAATGGAAATTTTACAAAAACTATTCTATCATGGAAGTCACGAGGCATACTTATTTTCCGGAAAATGGGTTATCAGATTGAATATTTAAAAACTAGTCTGTATATTTTAAACATGAATAATATGACCTTAATATGGTTTTAAACCGTGTAAACAGCCTCTGCATGTTAAAGAAAACAGCAAAACTGTAAGTAAAAATAATACAAAATACAAAATTTATTTTTAGAAAGTCACGCATGTAGGGCACCCCCCTCCCCTCGTGTAGATAATCGGCCGTATTCCCAAAATCAAATGATTGAATAAAAATTAAAAGCGTAGTTAAAAATATAAAACGAATTAATAATATTTTATATTTTACTATCAGTCACAAAAATATGGGAACAGAATGAATTGCTTTTACTGCCTATAAAATATTTCTGGCCAGCATACCGCACAGTAAAAATTAATCTATTAATCACCGCATAGAAGCCACTTGTCACTTTTAAAAATGACTATAAGTCACTTGGAAGTAAAAAAGGTGCGCGCTTTGTGAGATGACACGTTAAAACTTTTTCAGAGTGAGTTAGTATGTCCCACAGGATTGCGATTTCTAATTTCCTGGAGGCTGGGTCCATTGTACCACGAATGTAGGTTAATATGTCACTCCTAAGCAAACATCTATCACACTTGATTATTATTAACTACTCTCCGATATGCATCTTATCACTCACGTTTATATATGCGTATGTTTACATTTCATACGTATTCTTAATGATATCGTTCATTTTTTTAATACACTTCCTATTGTTAAATATATAGTGGAAACCAAAATTAAGGTCACATTCACGTTTATCACAATAATTCAAAAATGGCTTTTTATCCCAGCGGGAAGTCCAGTCAAAGCCGCCCAGGAACGATGACACCAGCAAAGTCTCAAAATTTGGCATTCCATGCAGGGTGGTGTAGGCTAAGCAGGCTATGGCCACAGAGCTGTTTAGCCACGTAGAAAATGGGAGAAGCCGTTTGTGGTGATGCCGAACAGCAGCCGTCAATTTTAATTGTAACAAGAATGGTTTTTTGCTCTTTTTACTTTCCGAACATGTGCCATGTAAGGAAAGTATTGAAATCAAGAAAAAATTCGACTTCGAGATTTTGGTGTATTTACACGTTTTGAGGTCTTCTGAACTCATTTATGCTGTTTTCACGAGATGTATGTGTGTGCTTGTGTGTATGAGAGTGAACACGAAAGCTCCTAAACGGGGCATTCGATTGAGCTCAAATTGGGCATATATGTTGTAAACCACCGTAGCAAGACCGGTATTGATTTTGGTGTGTATAGGACTTATAGTTTTTCTACAGTGCGCTAGTGTTTAAACGGTACATTCGATTGAGCTTAAATTAGATATATATGTTATAAACCACCATCGTAAGACCGGTTTTGATTTTGATGTGTATAGGACTTCAGATCTAGTCTTCAGATCTAGTAGGATCTAGTAGGACTTCAGACTAGTTTTTACAGGGCTACGACAAAAATGTATTTTACATTATGGCCTATGAGGGGAAATTCTTGAAAATGCGCTAGAGTTTAAACGGCGCATTCGATTGAGCTTCAACTTGGTATATATGTTTGAATTATTCATAGATAAAAATTTATTTAAATGTTTGGTAATGATCTTCATCTTAAGTGTTCGGAAAGTCAAGTGGAGTCACTCCATATTTTTACTCTTGTGTCAAGATTCATCGCACGGAGTGACTTATTTCGACACTTCATGTGCTGAGAACAATAAGCTCTGTATCAAGGGAAATTGACAAGGCCTGCTTCAGAGTCCCTATCTATTTGGACCATCCTTTTGGACAGTCGTATACCATTCCACGACATTTATTTGGGTTGTATCATCGTGCAGCACTATGGACGATAATAAGAATCCCCACAGAGATCATATTTGGTGGTGATCTCCTTGAATCAGACAATATTCGTTGCCTGAAATGGCCTGTGAACTCTCGGGATCGCAGTCCTATAGAACGTGTTTGGGAGGGGCCAAAAGTTTCACTTAAAAAAATGGGTTTTATTACAGTAAGTGGTTCTCGTTACCCTTATGAACAATATGACGACTCCTTCTGAGGCTTGCGCAATAGTGCACAGTTGCAACACTCCATATAAGGTGGAGATTTTCCAAGTCATGATGGATCATTGTCTGACCAATTTTAATGAAACCTGTATATTAGCTAACAACTGCCTGTTTTTGATATTTTTATGTTGTTATGCTTTCACCTATGATAGTTTATCTCTGTGCCAAATTTTGTCGCAATAGAGCTAATATTCAGTTATCACATACTTTGTTTGTGTAACTTTAATTTTGGACAACGGTGTATACACACACTCACACAAACATACATAGGATGGACAGCCGGTGGCTTTGAACCCTGAGCTGAGCCCGTCGTTGATTTCGTAAAGTCGTGACACTTTGAAATATAACCGCCACTCGTGGCTACTGTAGTCGGGCCACTATTTGATGATATACCGCGGTAGGGCACAGGGGCAAACTCGACCCTCATGGCTGTGATTTTCTATGTGAAATAAATAAACACTCTTGGCTTGAAACATTTCGTTTGAAGAGCTTTTCACATATTTACTTTACATTTTTACTTGTCACATAGTTATGTGGCAGCAGAATTCACAAAAAAATTAAGTTCTCTCCACGGTATTTTCACTTTCATTACCAAAGGTTACTTGGTTTATAAGCTAATCAAATGGTCCAAAAATGTTCACTTATTAGTTATTAAAATACCCGTCCCTGAAAATTCTTCCGAGCTGTGGCACTGCCTCCTAGATATAGAAAGCCTAACCACTGCTACGTCACCAAACCTTTGCGTCATCAGTAGGCCTTTCCTTTTCTTTCGTCATCACAGTTTAATTTTCATAAAGTAAAACCATTCGAAATTTCTGGTGAATTTACTCTCTCATAACAACATTATAGTGAATTGAAATAGAAAATTCAATTTTACAAAAAAGGGCAGGTTTTAACTGTAACTAATTATATAATGTAATAAGGGAGTAGATCACAATGAATTGTTTTGCATCACAAAGGTATTTTAATTCTTATCTTTAACTTAAGATACATTTTCATATTTGTAGCATCCACCAGAAAACTGAAATAGTTTTACTTTATGAGAATGAAAGTGTGGTGCCGTCATTACTTGAAGGCCTAATAATGACACTAAAGCTTCAGCGCTTAGGCTTTCTGTATCTAGGAGGCAGTGGCTGTGGTGACTATGAAGCGGGAGAACTAGGGGAGATATATCATTTGCTTTTTTATTAAATTTGGATCCCGAAAGAAATCATTTGTCTAAAAACGAAAACTGTTATGCCCCTATAGAATTTTGGAGGTAGCTTATAGAAACTTTGAATTTTGAGAGGATATTTATTTTTATATGTTATATATATAGCATATACTTTAGAATATATGTGATATTTTTTAGTCAAAAAATAACTAAAAATGAAAAACCCCTCTTTCAATTTCGTTTGAAAGTAACCAAAATAATAAAAAAATAAGAAGTGAAACTAAAACATATTATGCATTCATACAATGTACTGTGTGCAACATAAAGTAATTCATAGTTCACTTATTCCCAAAACATACGTATGCATAAAATGAACAAACCCGTATAATTAGACTTAACGTTTGATTTTACGCTTCAAGTGTACTTTTGTTTCGGAATTTTTCTTAATTTAAACGGGAAAACAAGAAATAAAAAATCAACTCATTTTTTATTCTTTAATCTGAACAAAAGAATCCTTAGATAGAAAAGAAGATAGAGAGAGTTAAAACTCGGCTGCTTAAGAATTTATTGTGAGATGTAAATGGCCAACTAAAATGTTTGCCAGGAAGGTATTTTAACTATGACATTCACATAGGGTTAGGCGTCGATGATTTCCTTATTTCTACCTGCATCCATATTCTACATTACAAAAATATATAATGTTAAAGTATTAGGGCACTAATTTTTGAAAGATCAGTGCCTCTTACAAATGGAAGAGGGAAAGACAATATTTTGAATGATCCGTTTAGGTGCTTCTCCACTTTTACCCGTTTGATGATTTTCCAGGAAGAAAATCGGTTTTAAAAATTAAACTATTGAGAACCATAATCAGTTAATATAGACTCATGCGCACACGTACTGCGCAGATTCGTACGTAAGATCTTACAGATAATTTTTCTGTAAATTCGAGATATTGTGGAGATTTTTTTTAAAGATATTTAGATACGTAGAAATTTCTTTTAAGTCACTGTAACACAAGCACGTTGCATATACGTGTGTACTTATACGCATACACGCGTTCATGCATGCACTAAATGTTCTATTATCACTGGCTATTATAAGTCTGCAGATAGTTTTGGATTATGCGGGCAGATCATTTATTTTGGGGATTATGATGATTTGCAAATAGTTTTGGATTATGTGTGCAGATCATTTATTTTTGGGCTATTAAGAGTTCGCAGAAAGTTTTGGATTTTACGTGCAGATAGTTTATTTTTGAGCTATTATGATTTTCCAGATAGTTTTGGATTATGTGCGCATATAATTTATTTTTTTCTCCGACTGCGAAATGAAAGAAGAAACATTTTAGAACGAATTATGAAATACATTTTCACGTTTTTTTTTTCCTAATGAAAACATTCATTTTATGCTATTGAGGTACAGAAATTTTCGATGTAATTGGAAGAAAAATAATTCCACTACGAAACAAATTTTATCTCATGCAGTTCGAATACATTAGGGCTGCGTTTCTCAACCTGTGTGGCGCGACCCCCAAGGGTCGCGCAGAGCGTTTGTAGGGGAGGCACAAGAAAAACCAA
The DNA here is from genome assembly GCA_038373885.1 of Cheiracanthium punctorium. Classification (NCBI taxonomy): domain Eukaryota; kingdom Metazoa; phylum Arthropoda; class Arachnida; order Araneae; family Cheiracanthiidae; genus Cheiracanthium; species Cheiracanthium punctorium. Next base: position 188,484 of record JAWZYV010009161.1, on the reverse strand, counting down.
AGAGCAAGTAGTGATGCATGTTTTCAAAGAATTCATCTTATCTATTATTCTCTTTTTTACTCAAATATATCCATTTTCGCATAAAATGGTCATTCAAACTTTACTGATCACATTATTTTGTAGACAATTCGACTAAATGTTCATTGTTAAAGATTAAGAAACTGGATGTATGCTGAAAAATGTGAGGGTGGGGGATCGACGTTAAAAAGGTTGAGAACCCCTGCATTAGGGGAATGTTTTTAAGAATGAATATAAATAAAAAAATTTGTTGAGAAGAGCATTTAATAGTTCATTCTACAACCTTGAATTTGTGAGGGCAATTTTTCACATTGAAAAGCATCGCGTTGATCGTTTTCCCGAAGGGAGTGGAGAAGGCTTAAGCTTGCCTCTCTTCTGCCAGTGAGGTGATGAAAGTTTTGAAACATATATCAAGGAAAGGGATGGGATGAAAAAATTGTACACATTAGTATCGACCCTAGACTAGGGTTATTTCACGTACGGTACACATGGTATTCCTGCCGGTTTCAAACGATTCACAAATTAACCAGGTATGGAGCTCAAACTAGTTCGAATTAATCGCTTATGAAATGGATACGCGATAACTGATTTTGTAAAATCCATTCGAACGCTCAGCACATAGCGTTCGATTAGCACACGCCATTCGAAATCTCGGAACAGAAATCACGAATACTATTCAAATAGTAAAATCGTGAATACTAGTAGAAATTTCGAAAATTCGCTTTCTATTTATCGATTATTGATTCTAATCGAAGATTAGTAATCGACAACAAAAATCGTCATCAACTCCAAGGACACTTTTAAATGCTTTTATTTAGAGAAACTATTTAACAGTTAACGAGGTGGGTGTCTGGTGGGCGAGAAAATTTTCGTAATTGTCTGAACGAGTGTCTCAATTATAATCCAGTAAAAACTCAAAAGCTCATGGAAGAAAACTGGAGAAAACAGAAGTAGGCGTGCATAATGGACTACAAGGAAAACGGAAAGATCATTTCGCATAGCATAGGACGCCTAGAAAGTTAGTAAAAACCATATTAATTATTTTGAAAACTAAAATTCCAAAATGGCAGCGATTATTAAATCTCGCATTGAATTTAAGCATTAAATTTAAAATAAATATAACAATTTCATAAAAGTATTAAATTAAGAAGAGGCGATAAAAATGCGAAATTGTGTCAAATACGTTGCGAAATGGATATTAATGATTTAACATGATTTTGCATTACACACGATTCAGTATGATTTATATCCAGAGTTTTCCTAACTTTAACGTGACAGGCATATAATGTCACTTGACTTTGAGTTTAAAAGATGTGTTTAGGATCTTCATAGGGATACATTGCGAGTTACATTTATTTCCCGTAACATGACGTCATCCTGTAATCCATCTTCCTTTTTTCGGTTTTTTGATAAGTTCTGCATCTTCTAAAGAACTTAAGTGGTCAAGTCTACTTATATGCAATTGGAGTAAATGGATATTCAGGGGTTTCATAAGTGTTCCGAGAAACTTTAAGAGGGGGTAGGGCACATAACAAGTAATCGGAATTACATAGCAGTGTGGGGTCAAAACTGTAATTTTCACTTATCTATTAGTAGTCACTTAAGGAAAATCGTTGAAATGCTCGTCTAATTTCTTAGCCAAGCTTCATAAGCAATAGGCTTGTCTCAAAAAAGCTCATCAATTATACAAAATAGATTTTTTAAACTGTCAATTAAGTATTTTCTGAAAAAGATACAATAGTTTTTGACGAACAATGGACGGAAAGCACACTATTATTCCACTCGTTCTATAGTGATAATGAACAGCTACATTAAGATAGCATTACCGACCACATTACTGTGTGACTCTGAATCCTTACTATGTGCCTTACTATACGCATATATGTAAATAACGGCCTTATGCAATCCGTTGTTAAAATGATCGACACCACATACCAGTCTTCTAGGTTGAATAGTTTTATTTCCAAGTTCGGAGAGAGGGCAGGAGTCAGGCCGGCGACCTTTTGATTCCGTGGCTATCTTTCCTTTTTCACTCTCTCAAAGCTCCCAAAAAGTTCAAAGCTCGAAGCTCCCGAAATTTCTGTGCTCTTGCTTAAATACTCCCCTACTTACTAAGCCTGCAGGCAGGGCGCATTACAATCGCGAAGGCGTTACTCTCAAATGTAATTAATTCACTAGATTGTCAATGAAGCCATGAGAAATATTTGCTTAGTTAGGACTTCAAAAAGGCCGCAGCACGAAAGCGCAGAAAACTGCAGATACTGTTAATTCAACAATTTTACTCATTGAACTCCAAAAATCGCCTCAGAACGTAATATTTGTATGGCCCAGAAACAAACTTTACGTAACAGTGACAGAGATTAAAGAAGGTTTTTACAGATGGCATTAATTTAAATTTTAAAAGTTTATTTTATTATTACATATATATATATATATATATATATATATATATATATATATATATATATATATATATATATATATTTATGTATAAAATTTCTTATATTTTAAGAATATTCATTTTACAACATGATTCATTTTATTCATTCTTGTTATTTAATTTTATTTATTTTTTTATTTTTTTTTCTTACTAATAGGCAAATTTGCAGGTTTGGATGGGTCTAATTTTCATTTTCTATTTCTGGTTATTGGTTATAAAAGAAATCATTTCAGCACAAAGTAAATGTAAACAAATAAAGGTTAATTATCAATCAATATTTCTTAGAATTTACGTAAGCGCTATGACATTAAAATGCAGTTCTCTTGAAAAATTATAACTTCACGTAAAATGTTTAGGAAAAATATATTTTCTTCATTAAATGCACCTATTTCCGTGACCCAATTTACTGTTTTTTGAGTTCACTTTAATATGAATTCGTATTTGGCAAAAGCGTTTCATTCAACTTCGTTAAAAAGATTGATTGCTCTTTGAAAAAGTTCTAGGAACTCACGAACGAAAAGTTTTTTTTTTTAGCTGAAAGGTAATCTCTTATTCAGAATGAAGTCTCATTCGAAAGGGAAAGATTAAATGCAAATTTTACTTCGCGCGTTATACATTTTTTCTATAAAATTTTAAATGGTTCTGGAACGTGTCATAATATAATTGATATATAGTGATTAAAAAAAAACTCACTAGCCTGAATATTTATCGTTCTACATGCGCTTTACTGTGAAAAACATCTTAGCCAAGCTAAGAAGCTCATTTTTGGTATTCTGTAGTCTACGAGAGCTAACTGACTGAATTGCTTTTAGCATTATACGAGATTACCGTAAATAGACTTGACTATTACTGTACTGTACTGTACTTCAGTAAGTAGACTTGACTAAAAAACATATAATAATCTTATACGCATCATTTTTACTATCAACAGTTGATTAGACATTGAAAAGCTTTCGCACAGAATACTACTAAAAAAATGTAATACGAAGTTGAATAAAATTTTGTAATTTAAATTAACTTTCCTTTAGCACTAGAATTTTGAAAAACACAAAAGAAAGAATAGTGATAATATTTTGAATTAAGTGAAGTGAGAATTTTTGGCAAGCCAAGAGTGATTGGGAATATAGAGAGAGATATACAACTCGGATTACAAATTCTCCTAAAAAGTGCATTTTTGCATGGTAGTTATTCACATTTTACGGAGATTGTGGGAGACCTATGTTTTCTCCCACACAGGCAGTGCTATCTACTAGGTAACACATAAACTATTTGGCCCAAGTCAAGAAGAAGGAACTGCGATGTTGAAGCAACCGGGGTGTTACGTGTTTAAGTAGAATTATTCAAAGAACTGGATTTTATCATTTCTCTTATAAGGTAAGCACCAACTCTCCCATTTATTTAGAAATAGTCTTTAATGTACAGAAATTTGACTTCGTTTACTGAATAGAGTATGCTTTTACATGTGAATTTCACTTGTTTAATTTTCTATGTTTCTCGGCGTGTCCCAGTAATATGACCGAAAGTGGGCAGTAGAGATGAGTTCGGGCTCATTTTTTGAAGCCCGAGCCCGAGGACTTTTAATCCGAGCCCGCCCGAGCCCGAGCAATATAATTTAAGTCGGAGCCCGAGCCCGCCCGAGCCCGAAATTTCAGTTAAAGATTTAAAAAAAAATCCAATTACTTTGTTGATAGAATACAATGAATTTTGCCGTCTGTGCAAATTAAAGACAAATATAGTTGCAAACTCTCAATGCACTTTCTAATTCTTTATTTATCCATATGTTTATCAAATAATGTCTGATCTCATGACTAACTAATGAATATAAGCCGCCGTTCTGAAATATCCAAAGAGCTTAACGCACACTTCTAGGCGCCAGTGCCGATATTTTTTTTTATAAGTACAGCCAGCTATGGTTATAGTGAACCCGGATATAGTGAACAATCGGACATAGTGATCGCAAACCATTAGTCTTGATTCACACAAAGTATCTCTATATGAAGACACTTGGGTTTTAGTGAACTTCGGATAGAGTGGACGAAATTTGTTGGTCCCCAGAGGTTCACTATAACCGGAGTTGACTGTACTTTTATTTTCCTCATGAATCACTTTTTAAAATCTGTTTCAAGGAGTATGTTCAATAAAGGGGAAATTTTTCACGAGCCCGAGCCCGAACGCGATTGTGAATTACAGAGCCCGAGCCCGGTTCGGGCCCAGGCCCGGGCTCGGGCTTTCGGGCTCGGGCTGAGCCCGTCTCATCTCTAGTGGGCAGCCGTATTGCCGGGTAAAATGATCCATCGATTGAAGAAACTCCAGAACCGGGTCCAAGTCATCATGTCAGAACTTCAGACGTTCTGAAAACGCGTGACTCCCCATTACATTATTTAATTTATTTCAGCATTTATTGTAAACCATAATTTTGTAATTATAATTTTTAAATATTCCATTTTCCAACATTCAGTGTCTTAGTCACTCAGTATTTATTAAGACGGATTGCTATATAAATAAAGGTACAGCAAAGCGTAGAAAGCAACAATCTTTAATTACTTGAATGTTGCAATTCTCTTAAATAAAGACACTTACTGTTGATAGTAAAAATCCATTGTTGTGAAGACGGTAAAAAAATCTGAATTTAAATTAATTCGCCACAATAGATGTGAGTATTTAAAACTTGAAAACTATAAATGTTTTAGAGGCACTTTTATTAAAAACATTAATATCATTTTTCTGAATTTTTATTTTGCAACATCTCGAGAACATTTTTAAATTTCATATTTTGTTCAATTTTTTATGTATCGTGATCGCATGATACAATAGTGTTCATATATTTATGATCAAAAGTTTATTGAGGATAAATGAATAAATACAGAATATATCAATTAATCCTTGAAGAAATATATTTAGATTTTATTGAATAATACAAGAATAGAATATTGGTGAAAGAGAAAAAAGAATATTGGTGTTTATTCTAAAAGATATTAAACTATAACATTCGCAAAAGGAAAGTTTTCAAGCAAACACAAATTCAGAAATTACACCAATATAATTGTGAAACAAATATGTTTTATTTGATGTACTGCAAAAATGAACATTTACGTTTAACACATAATTAGCATTTTACCGACCTATATATTTTCAAACACAATAATATTACAGCTTTCAAAAGTTTAAACTATGAATTAAAAAGTCAAATTCTGAAATAGACTATTTTAAAATTTCGTAAGAGGCTTGGAAAAAACAGGAAGAAGAAAAATACTGAAAACATTTTCATTAACAAAAGTGGCAATTTATGTTCATTATCTCAGAACTCTTTGAAGAGGATAATAAAATTGCTGATGAAGCTACACTTTGAAAAAAACGGAAAAAAAATAAAACAGAAGAACGAGCAATAAAACATATTTCTGTCACGAGCCGAAAAACCATTTTATTTGTTTTTGGGGCTAGGTTCTATGTGCTCAGCATTTTTGTTGAAAATTGCTTTATTAATCCTCCTTTTTTTATGTGCTGAAAAAAAGGAATGCTTATTAGTTAATATAAATAAAAATAAACCATGTAAATTGTTGTATAGTCGCTTGTAGATATTGTTATAAATACTTTAACTCTAAACTGTCAAAAAACCTACTCCTGTTCATATTTTCAAGGTAAAGCTGCCAATGAAATTTTTTGCGCATGGTTAGAAGAAGTAAAAAGTCAGGAAATATATTTTAATAGGAAAATAACGCATCATTTTGGCGGAAAAAATGAAAATTTTCAAAGAAAAATTTCGTGAATAAATATATATATAAGGCGTTTGTAATTTTTGACATCTACAGTTATCTCATATATAAACAAATCTTAGTCATTGATCATTACTATGGTTAGCATTCTTGCGTTTAAACTTGCATTGGAAAGTTAATCATAAGAGTAGAAATTATACTCCACTAACGAAAGAATAAACCAATTATTATATTAATTATCTCATTTATTTCGCAAATAAATCCAACATATTAACTACCGCAACACTTGCTTTATAATAAAACAGAATCATCAAGAAATACATAACTGACACTCTAAAGAAAAATGCACTTTTATGTATGAAGGGCTTTGAATTTTTGTACAAAAGGAATCTTTTAAGATGCTTAAATTTATATATATATATATATATATATATATATATATATATATATGTGTGTGTGTGTGTGTGTATGTGTGTTATATATATATACATATATATATGTATATATATATATATATATATATTTTGTTACACGCACACACACACACACATATATATATATATGTGTGTGTGTGTGTGTGTGTGTGTGTGCGTGTAACATAAAAAAGTAAATAAAATGAAGTTAGCGTCCAAAATATATGTATTTTCTCAAGCTTTGAAGCTCCATTTCAATTGATCTATTGATTCAATTGATCTGAACATTGCTCATTATTCTTTATTCTAATTATAACATGATCCTCGATTTGTGACGTTAAGTTTTTGGTATTTTTTCCAGTGCCTCAAAGTTCAGTTTTGCATAAGATTGCGTATGTTGATGTTCCATTACTCAAGTAAATACCCTTGTTAATTATTATTTTTCTGATGCTATGGTTATCTGTGTCTGCCCAAATAACCACAATTTATATGAATAAAAAACAATCCACTAATTTTGAAATAATGTTCGATATGTTGGATTATTAAAGAGTAGATGCTATTATGTATAAGAAAGTCGTCAAACCACAATAAAAATGTTAATGAAATATTCAGTTTAAAAAATGTCGAATAAAAAAATAAAACGAAGATTGGACATTTTTTTTAGTTTCTTAAATAATGTATTGTTGCAGAAACACTCTGCTACATTATAGGGTTCGTCGTTCTAAAGTCCATTATGTGTAGGAAGTTCTAGTAAATGTCTACTTATCAGGATGGAACACGAAATTTACTGCTTTTAGAACTTCGTTGAATTATCAACTGTACAAAATTCACAGGCACTAACGGTCAGTAACGTCCTTGCAACAGTCCGCTCAGTGCAGAAGCTTTCACAGATGCTGTATTTCTTACGCAAAATACACACTCTAACATTCAGTGGAAACTTACGAGGGAAATCATAAACATTACCTCAGGACTCAGCAATGAAGAATTCGCACGCAGCACTCAAAAACAAGCTTCTAAAAATAAACAAAATACCTCTTCCAATCAAAATTCACAGAGTAATGCAGCGAACTCAACTCGCTTTCGATAACAATTGAACTTTTCAGTCTAAGCTGTCTCCTATTTACAGATTTCAATGAAGTTAAGAAAAACTTCACGAAGTATCTATTTCTCGAAAAATCACCATCAAGCGATAATTTCGATTACGTCATGGAATCGCAAATGAGTAATAGTAGGCTTCTGCGTAATTCTAATGCAGGGAAACGAACATTATAGGCACCATTGGAAAAACGCGCCAAATGTGTCAAATATCGCGAAATTTGGACACAAAACTACATCCTCAAAAGTGAGGCGCAAGAGCAAAAATATTTCTCGAGATATCTATGTTCACCAATGGGGGAAACCCAAAACTCTGTATCCCCCGTTCTAGTTAACCGATGCAATAAAATGAAAAATTTAGTTGACTCGAAGAATACGAATTTTAACCTCTGGATGGCAGAGCAAACCGAAAATTCTTAAGTATATTATAATTTTAGTTCGTTTTAAATACCACAAATGCTATACGAATTTATCTTAAAACTGTAAAAATTTCAAATGGTAAAATACATTCCGAAACTAAATTTTAAAAAATCTAAAGAAAGAAAAAAACTTTTTTACCGAATTTTTTACAACTAAATCTTTCTCACGTGATTTAAACAAAAGTCTCTATTTGTATGCGGCCATCTCTCGACACAACTGCCGGCGAACAATTCGCCGTTCGGAAATGGCGAGAAAAAAAATTAAATAAACAGTTAACGACGCAAAACGGCGCAAAATACATAAAAATCAGCATTTTGAATGATAGACATATTGTTCAAAATGGAAGCAGAAAATCGAAGAATGATGAGAACAACAACAAACTTTGCAAGCGCCAGTTGTTTATGACACAATTGTAAACGTCTCTGGTTGTTTTTTGATCGATGCATTCTTGATTCCCTTTTTTTTTCTTTTTCTTTTCTCTTTCGATTCGAGATTTCGTTTGATACGTAGAATGTTTTGACGTCTATTCGAATCGCCGAATACCACGGTTATTTTTATAGGAAAACATGAAGCTACGGATTTCCACAAAGCCTTGCCAGAACAACATTGCAAGAGTTGTTTTGCGCCCAATACATTTTTGAGATACGAAGTTCTTATACAAAAGATAAAGCTGAGTTTATATTAGAATAACATTTCTATCTCGATATTTATATATTTATATATGAATAAGTTGGTGTCCTTATTTCTTACTCGGATATTCTTTCTATTGGTATTTTTCAAAAGTTTGGGATGCAGGACTCGAATGCACGTAAAAAATAACCTATTCTGATGAAATTTATAATTCTAGTAAATTTATAATTATCATCATTTTAGTAACCTCGGCATTTTTAACTTTGTATTTACATGTATGAAACATGTATGCAAGCTCTTTTAGATTAAAAAAATGTTCCCTTTATAATTTAATCGTCAGCTAAATCTATAATAACATTATTAAAATCGATTGAGTAACTATTTAGAATTTTGCAATTTTGATAATTAAACGTAACTTTTCACTTTAGCTAAAACTAACAACTGTACGAGGAATCTTTCTTTTCTAACAATATATGAAAGATTCACTCTTTGCAAGATATTTGTTGACTATTTAAGCTATAATATTTCGTGAAGCATATTTTTAAAAGTATTTTGGAGAACATAGGAGTTTGAAAATTTCTTATGGCAAATGTTACTTTATTGTTTCATACAACTTCTGAGGAAATTTTAAATAAAAATTAAATACTAGATTTCATTTTGACATTATCACAAAAGAAAGTCAATTAAAGCAATATCTTGATTATGAATCATACATTAAAATTTGCATTCATAAAAATTAACATACTTTATTAAAAAAAACGGTTAACCAGAGAAATTTACTTACAATTGTAAAAAAAAAGTAAATCTTTATTTATACATCATTTTGTTGGCTTATATATTTAAATTTGTAATCTTTAAAAGTTCACCTTTATAAAGATATCATCGTAAACTTACAACGCATTAACTAATATTTAGTTCTATGAACTAAACACTATATGTAAGGTTATTAAAATGTTCCTTCAGGACAATGCAAGTTTATTCTTTATATAAAAACATCATTCTTTTTTTTCATTTTCATTGTGTTTAAATTTACTCTTAATACGCTGAAGTGCATATTCGTAAAAAAAAAAAGTCATTTCACAATAGGTTTTGCCAGCATTTAATTTTCAAGAACAACTTTTATCCCAGAATTTACTTAATATATAAATTTTCCGATTTATTATATTTTCCATATTTTACGTATTACATCGACATAAAAATGTTTTTGATGTTCTACCAATCGAGTTATTCCACCCTCAAATTCTCTCAATGAAATAAAAATCGACAACATCGGTCTTAATAAACAAGATCACGCTCCACTTCCTTGAAACTGCAGAAAGTACTTTACCCTGAGGACTGCTTTACGTGGATATTTATCCCAATCCCCTCATCAGCTTGCCGTACACGCAAACAGAATAAGAGTTTTTGTTATACTACAAAACTTTGCTGTACATTTCTTTTGTGTTGGAGCACGAACAGCTATATGCCACAACAATTATAAATATATATATACAGGTTGTCCCAAAAAGGTGATAACACCCTTTAACTCTGCATTAGAGATAAAAGAGCAAAAGAGCAATATAAATTGAAATTTTGTTGAAAATAAGGTAAAAAAAAAAGACTCCACCGAAAAAAAAAACATGTTCTCTTTTGCAAAATATGCATATTGAATTTGTATATCCCCCCCCCCAAAAAAAAAATCTAATTATTAAAATGTGTCCCATCTCTAAATCTCCAATGATGTGACGTACAAAATTTGAGAATTCTATGCAAAAAAGTTTTAGAGGAATGAAGATAAATATATGCGGACTGAAATCTTTTTTTAAGGGAACAAAACCCCACGTTGGATGGTCGCATTTCAGAGCTTGTGCAGAACTTACGAAAGAAAATACATTTATTTTTCCACTATAGCAATAAACGTGTACCGTCAAATTCATGTATATTCCCCGACCATCTTTGTTTAAAGATATCTCTTGACGTTTTATAGTGAAAAGCTGAAAATTTGTTCATCACTAGGGATGGACGCGAGACGACTTTTTTGCGAGACGAGACAGAGATTTACAGCTTTTTTGCGAAACGAGAGACATTTTTAACATTACGATATAGCGATTTTTGCGAGACGAGACAAACTTTTAGGCTATTTTGCGAGACGCGAGACGCTTATTTTTCGTCTCGCGTTCATCCCTATTCATCAGCTATTTGGCACATGGGATATTATTTTACTAATTGTGAATGTTTTTCTACGGCAGTCACAGAAAAATTTAAAAAGCGTCACTTTTTGGAAATTAACGGAGAATTTCTTTTTTAACGCAGCTTTTACACAGTCCACGTATTTGCATTAGAGAAAAAAATATAGTCTGGAACACCCTGTATATGTATAAAGAGTATATTCTGCCTTATATGATCACCTCGGGGTCAATATCTTTAAGTTTTTTTTGTAAGCGATTAAATAAAAACTACCTAGTATTATTTGGATAACTGGTTGCTTATGATAAATTGAAAACGTACGCACAGTGAGATAACTAAGTACCCATGATAAAATGAAATATTGAACTAAAAATCATTTACTGAAAAATTTTCTTAATTCTTTTCTGTGTTCAATTTCTTCTTAAAAGTTCATTAATAATCTAATCATATTTATAATGTTTCTGAAAATTGTCCGAACGAGGATTTTTTTTCTTAAAAATTCCCTATTTTTAATAACTCTAACATTTTTTATATCTGGGCAAAAAAAAAATAATTTACACAACTTATGTAAATTATCACATTATAAATTGATAAAAATTATCACATTATAAATTGATATACGGCTGCTTAAGTCATCGAAATAAAACAGTTTAATTGATACAAAATTATAACTGAACATAAAAACTTGAAATTTTGCTAAACATGTAAAATTATATTTCTGAATCTATTTCCAACGAAATTTGACTAGGCAACTAGTCCTATTTTTAAATGTTAATCTAAATTCATATTAAATAAAATATTAATAATTCATATTAATACTTTATTAAGAAATATAGTCAGATTAAACTATGTCTTGGCCGTTTATTTCTATAGTAGAAATAAAAACCAGCCTTTTTATATCAGTATAATTTAAGATGAATTAACAGCGATAAAAGAAAGAAAATATTTTTGTGTAAAAAAACTGTGACCTAGGTAACGCACAAAAATATAGGATACCTGATAAATCTTAGATTAATGGCAAAATAAAATCATAAATTCTACGTTACGATTAAAGATTTATACATTTTTTCCTGGAATTCATAAGGAAAATCTCGAGTCAGAATCAGAAATCTGTGGTAAATCCTCCGTTACAAAACACATAAAGAAAGGCTTTGATGTATAACTGAATCTGTACAGTCGATTTAGAAATCCTGATTTACAGTTTCAAAAAATAAAACCGTTACTATATACTGCACATTTGATTTATTTATCTTTTACGAAAATTTATATCTTGTGTATTTCTCTTGGGTGGATTACGGAAAGAATTTATTTTTATAAACAGAAAAAATAAATAGGTACTAATATTCTTTCTTCTTCTTCATCGTACCAAAACCTTTATCTGAATTTAGTTACATGGATGTGATTTTACTAAAAAATTTTAATTGACAGAAACATGGTCAGATTTATTACATTCCATTGAAGTACATTGCTAGTATTTAAAAAAAAACTTTTTTCAGATTTTTTTATTACAGAAAACGCGTAAGATGTCATCTTTAAAGGTTTCAAGTGTATTTTTGAGGCAGTAAAAGCCTTCTACAGTTAAAAATCATTCTTTAGAGATATAATTTATAGCACACCACAATCTTGTAATGCATAATAATTTAAATAAATTTTGTTCTGTTTAAATTCTCGAATAATCCAAAATTACGCTTTAAAGAATGACTGCCCATAGAACGTAATGTATTGGAATACATTTAGGACTCCTGTAAAAGATTCATAAATACTACATAAACTATTTTCAACAGAATCCTTGATACTGTATGTATGAATTGCATCATAAATTTAGTACTTATTAATGCATACCTACGGACAGACAGACAAACCGAAATCATAAAAACTTTTCAAACTTTAAGTCTTTTACAGAAACATTCAAATTGATCTTACAGAAACATTCAATTTAATTCAAATTAATCTTTTACAGAAGTATCCAATTGAATGAATAATTTGCTTAATTATTTGTTAATTTCTCTAAGCAGCTATAGAGCGTTACAATACATTGCCTTTATAGCTGCTTAGAGAAATTCATCCATTTCAATCAAAATACAATTAACACACAAATGTTTATAGCAGCTTACTTTTCTGGAATAACATTCAAAGTTCTACAGGTGTTTTTTAAAGTATTTTGTTTTATTACACTAATAGGGATATGCAGCTACAAGATTATGTCTGGAATCTCGCCTAGTTTGATTGTGGTACATCGCTAAATTTGGCGTGGAAAAGACTGCTACGTTGGGAATTATTTTACAACCTATGAATTTGGCAAGATTCATCTTTATTGTTTTACACTGGCATGAATTTAATCTAATTTCTTCCGCCTCTCCCCCTTTTTTTAAGCACTACAGCGATATTTCGTTCACTCGGTATCTTGTCGCCAAGTTATGTCGATATTTCTGTGGAAATAATTTGTGGACATGATTTGTTGTGTCTGATAACGTTATGGGAAGAGTATAAAATATTGAAAATCCTCAAGGTTTGCAATTTTCTAGGACTTATTGCCAAATTTAGCCAATCCCATTTAGGGTCAAAAAATAAGTCTTAAAACTAAACTTAGCTTGGTGATAACTTCCATATTTGGCTAAAAACACTGCAGAACCCAAAGGTTTATTACAAAGGAGTGATTTTAATATAGATTTCAATCCTGAAAAGTGTTTTATGGAACAAGAAACACAAACACTCATAGATTATGATGCACATTCCAAAAAGTATATATAAAGGAGCAATAAATTTAGAATGTGCTTGGCTAAGATTGTAAAACAGTTTTAGCAGGCAAAGTTGATATACGTTTCTATTCAAAAGAAGTGTTCTTGAAAAAAAGGGGAAAAAATACGGCACACTTGTGAATATTGATACACTTTTCAACTTAATGGAATAAGGAAGAAAATAGGGGAGATGCATGGATTTTGAAAAACTTTCAACATGTGGTACTTCAGTGCGTATTTAAAACATGAAAGTGTTTCAGATTTCGTCTAGGAAGTTTCTTCACTCCTCTTGAATTCTGTCTCAACATTATTCCGCTGTATATAGATAGAATTGATGGATTTACATGGGCCTTCTAAAACCTGATATTTTTTTCCTGCTGGAACTGCCGAATATAAGTCATATGAGCAGATACGTTATACACACTTCAGAGAGCGAGAACTGTGCATTGTGTTAAAGTCTAGACTTAAAAAAATAACCGTAGCTATAAGTAATTTTAAGCTATAAGTAATTTCATATGTATTGGGTAATTTGAAGTTCACCGTAGGTTAATCAGAACACCACTTTGCAGATATTAGCAGGATCAATTTATTTGCATTTTAACTAAATAATGGTTAAAATCAACATTTTTTCATTATTATATTTATGCTACCTGAAAATATATTATTAATAAAAAATGGCACATTGATTGATCACAAAAACTTTTGTCGAAAATGATTCATGCATGAAAGCGTTATAAATTATTTTTCACCTCGGCTATGTCAACAGGAATTTTTTTCACTGAGTTTAATCAAACAAATTGTTATTTTAGTCTAAGCTCTCGAAAATATCCGAAAAAATGCCTGTTTTCGCTTTAAGTAATTAGATCTTGTTCACCATTGAGTGGCGATAAAATGTACACCTGGCTTAAAATTTCTAAATGACAGTACAGTGATTTTCTGAGCAAAAAATGACCTAAAAATGAAATTTTTATGGAAATAATGGGATAATATTTTTCGAGCAATATAATTCTTTTGAAAGAGTTTCATCGTTTGTCTTTCTTCCTTTTCTTTTGAGATATCGATGGCGGTCGAATGTGAATTTTGCATTGAAATCACCTCTTATATTTATTCCTCATATGTATCTTTTTATAACGATAAAACAATAGTGTATCATGTAATATAATTAATCTCAAATACTTTGTTAAATGTTCAAAAGGTTATGAGTATATTCGAATCCGTTAAGAATAAATTTGCGTAAGATACTAACGTTTTAAGTGTGAAGGAACTGTGAATGTGAAAAAACTCTTGCATGTTTACATTTTCAAGAAAATAAAGTTAAAAAATATAAATTTAAAAGAATACATCCAAATAAAAAAAAGAATAGAACATTAAAACTGTGCAGAATAAAAAATTAACGGAATTATCCTACACATTAAAGCAATAACAGCAGCAACAATAATAAGACACGATCAAAATTTGTGTATTAGCAAAATATTTTTCACCTAAATTCTGAATGCATTAATATTTCATTAAGGAAAACTTTCAAGTATCCTTAGTAAAAATAATGAAAATTACCCTCGGTGTACCACATTGCCACATCTCTATATGTCAAATGATTTTTATAATTTATTATGCACTTCATTCAAATATAATTAAATTGAAATTGTGAACGGTATTCAATTACATTAAAAGTCTCTGATTTCTCGCTAAAGTTTATAAATAGCATTAAGCTGGTTTCAGTTTTGGAAACTAATTTGCACTGTCAATTTTAGCAACAGTTTACAAGATTGAGAAGGCACGTAGAAAATTATCAAAGTAAATTTGGTAATGAAATAAATAACTTTTTCTGTGAAGATAGTAATAGAACATATTTTTGGTAATTAAAAATGTTTTCTTTACATCGTATAAAAGTATATAAATGTGCATGTAGTATATGAACTTAGAGCTTTATTTTTTTAAATTGCACTTTCAATTATTCCTGGTAGTTAGACTTAACATATGTGAAATTTAGTTTCCTTCTGATTTTCTATTTTTCCACTTGATATGTGTTTATCATATTCTTTTTTTCCTAATAGTCATACTGGGTATCATAAGCGAACTATCTTTCCAATCACTTTTTCAATAGCTTCAGTTGCGCAAATTTAATGATTCTTTCAAATGCCTCTCTAAAATCGCATTTTATTCTTCGGAACATTTATTTTGGGACTGAAAAAAAAAAGTATCCCTTAATTAAAAATCATGTCTTCTCCGTAGAAAACCGGAAAACCGTCTTTCAACAGCGCATTTGATTAAGCGCATGTATTAATGTATAACTTTAAAAAAAAAAATCCTATTCACATTTAAGAATACATTGGAAAAGGACTTAAAAATCCGCTGAACCATTCGGAGATAAAAGAAAAAGGCGGAAATGGGATTCTTCGCTTCCTATAATGGTCCTGGAAATGTAATTGCAGACAGACGTAAACGCTCTGTGGGGTATTCAGGAGTGGAGCTGTAATTAAGACTCTAGAACCGAGCTAAACACTTCACTTTTAATCGATATTCCTGGCCACATTTCGGCACGTATTCTATCGATAAGAAAAGGAGAGTATTTTTATCGAAATCTTTTAAATTACTAAGCGCGGGAACGTACTTAAAGCGTGATTGGCTTGTAAGTATTCTATTACAGCTATTGTTCCCTTTTGGGTGAACAATCAAATGTGCAAATTTGCCTTTCTAAAGTCGATTATAGCTCTATTTTTTAACCGAATAGCTAAATTGTATAAAAATCAGTCTTATAAGGATTGCTGCTAGATTTTAGAATGAAACATTCCACTTAAACATCGTACTAGGAGCACATAAAATTGAATAGAAGATGAAAGAAATGTGACAGCTACACTGTAATGATGAATTTCTTACTAAATGAATTATTTCTTTTTTATTTTTTTTCTGAAATTTGTTGATATATAGATTTACGACCCTGTTGTTTTTTTTTTTGCAATACTTTTTTTTTTTTGTTTCTAAGAGATATGTAGTTCCTGGAATATTTACTATAAAAAGTTAATTCACCTTTGCTAATTTATGTTTAGTGCTTAATATTTATTTTTATTTATTAATTAATTTATTTATTACTTTTAATGAGTGAATAGAAATATGCGTTTTGATACAAATTTCAAATTCCTGATTGAACTAAAAATATAAAAAAGTACGAAAGTATTAAATAAATATTTTATAACATCAATACTGAAAGCATATTTTAGAAACTGATCATTTAAATCCAGAAAGAACTTTAGGGGTAAAATAGATTAGACTTTAGGGATAGTGTTAAGAACTTTAGGGGTAAAATATTTTTAATAATTTAAGGGTTTCTTATGGAACTCAGCTTGGTCTAACACTCATACTTTATGTGACAAATAATCAACGTTTCCATTTTGTTCCAAATGAAATAGTTAACTACAACGAGAAGGTTTTTTTTTTAATTAAACTTTCCACTAAAATGAGAATTGGCGGTTCGTTCTCCAAATATTAGTGATAATAGCGATGTCGCTCAGATGGGTTCAGGTTTAAAGCTTTTTTTGCGACAAACTTGGTAATGGTTTATGGAAAGCCGATAAGTTTTGCTCTATTTAGTCATATTTCATAAATGGGACAAGTCACGTTTGCTATCTCTCATACCCTAGTAGCACAATTAGACCAAAAGACGTTTAAAACAAGCTTTATAAAGTCATAAAACGTGTTTCCAACGTAATTTGAACGTTTTTTGAACTAGTTGTGCTACTAGGGTAATGGCGATGTTTAGAAATCGTGAGAAGTGTGTATTATTCTAATTAAACATAATGTTCGAACTTTCAGGAAAGCTATTAAAAGTCTGTAAACGGTTGAACAGGCCTGGGCACCGTGCTTATTGCTTCCACAGAATTGACATACGGCGTATTTTACTGTTTTACTCTTGAATTTTTAAGTTGTTGTTCCAGATAAAAGCATAAAATTTAAATTATACGTTATATATGCTACATTAAAAAGTACAATGCTTTATTTATCAATTTTAAACAAAACATCATTTAAACATCACATCATTTAAACAACATTTTAAACACTTCATTTTAATTATGTAACTTGATTTTTAATGTCTTACAATAGCTGTTTATATATAAAACGTTGTAAAATGTTTGAACCTATAAAATACATTGACTTCTAACAATAAGAGAAATGCAGAAAATGAGACAATTACTCCTCTGGGACTGTTTGCATATTCCGATGCGTAAAGAGTAACGATCTTGCGTTTGAACATATTGTGATTCCTTTTTAATAGGTGAGGTTTCTGATGCACTTTTATCTGAAGCATTTCTTTGAGTGTGTTTTAATGGTTCTTTTGGGACTGAGTTAAAACCGAAGTATATTTCTATTCAAGTTTCTTATTATTAACCTTAACTATTGTTTTGAAAGATTCTGTACCATAAATCACTTACATTTGAATAAATTTAAAGAAGCTTGAGGGATTGCATGGAAATTGGGACTTGAATGCTGGTAAAAGGTCTAACTGTTACAACGTTAATAGTCTAAGATCCCAGCTAACTTGATCCCCTCTTCTATGTTATATGAATTTTAATCATATTAAAGAGACTAATAAATTCTTAATAGGCTGTCTAATTATATACTGGCCACACTGCGTCGATGAAAGTCCATTTGATTATTATATTTTAGAGCTATAATTATCTGTTTTTAAAAAAAAATACGTACGAATCGGTAGTCAAATACATAAGTAAAACGAATAGAAAAGGTATCTAATTCGTATCTTGGCCATGCTACATATTTGCCAAGTTTAAAGATGGTTGATCAGAAGGCTGGTTACCGAAATATCCTTTTTTTGTGATTCATCAGTAAACTGATGGAACTTTTACTGGGAGCATGATGGTACTAACCTGCCCAAGTAAAAGTTGGCAATACAAAGGATCCATCGACTTTTCAGTTTCGGATATTTCAGGTAGAATGTAGGCTAGAACAGATAGTTGTGCAGTAGGAAAGGACTCAGAGAAGCATCTGCCAAGTACGCAAGTTATAACAAACTTGAAAAGATTTTATGATTGAAATGGCACATACACAATCGATAAATTTTTCTACATGAGTAACTATAGGGGTTCCAATTTATTATTCCCCACACTGATATCATTCTTTTAAGTTTCCATTTTAGAGAAAGGCAAATCTGTTTCAAACAAATCAAAAATTATGTATTAATGTAGATTGTAAATTATAATGTATATTGTTGTTGTTTATATAGTGGTCTAAATCAAAAATGTTGTATATTGTATTCATAGTTCTTCTACGGAAGCACACAAATTAATGACAATACATTATAGTCTAATGAAATAAACCCTATGTCAAATTAGAAAAAAAAGTACATCTTAAACATTCAGAAGCATTTCAAACCTGATTTTCCAAAAACATAAAGTAAATTTTGCATGTTCCTCTACACTTATTTAAACTATGTAATGTTTTTAAAAGACTACATACGTCACGCATATCTTTTTTGAGCACACGACTTCCGATTCAAAATAAAGTGAAATTCTTTCCCGTATAAATACAAAATACATAAATGTATTATTTTTCAGTTTTATACAGAAATATGATATTGACTCAATGCTCTATCAAACATAAAACTTCAGAAGTGGTTTTTTTTTTCATGAAATAAATTGTGAAAAATATATACTTCCATGAATATTAACAGGAAAGGAATAAAAAAAAATGTAAATATCTAAACTGGAAACTGATTCAAATATAAGAAGAAAAAAAATCAAGTAAATAAACATTAAAATAAAATAAAATGAAAGAATGCACTTCTTTTGTTCATTTTTTTTCTGCTTCAGAAACCGAAACATGATTGATGACGAATAAGCTAGTACCATCAGTGTTTTAGGGTAATCCATCCAAACCTCCCGCAGTATGTAATTCAATTCTGTGTTGCGGAACACACGGGGAAATTTTTCTCTTATACTAAATGCAGTGCAATATCATAAAAATAAAATATTCGAAAGAAAAAAAAAAGAATATATATATATATATATATATATATATATATATTTGAAAATGGTTCTTTCGTCGTCCAATCAAATCAATAATCAAAATTTACACAGAAAACGAAACCTAACTGCACTGTTAATTAACGGTGTGCTAAGAATTAAGAAGCTTTTCACACGTTATTATGACATAATGTTATTTCTAACATAATGAATAAGGTAACGACAGACAGGAAATCAAATGGAAGGATTTATATTGCATGCTACGAAAAGACAAAATAGAATCATGCAAATTTAGCATTCCATGTTGTGTTGAATCAATAGCCAATTTTTGGCTATGGTTTGGGGAAAATTATTCAACTTTCTCAGAGGATATTTGATTAAACAAAATAATTTCGAATAAAAATTGCATTTCAATCGTTGAATTTTAGGTGGTAAACCTAATGTTCACTTTCCCCATTGGCGGCAAATGGGGCCTGACATGATTCGTTTATGATTCGTTTTTAAGTAATCTACTACTCCAGAAATTTGATCCGTTAATACCGAATCATCTGAAATGTCTGTATTTATTGACGTTTTACTTTATGATAAGTTTTTTTTCCTGTCTAATGGACGAGTGAACGACATACTGTAGGCTTGACTACAACAATTGCCGCATATACTGGTCGTTTCATGATGGGGGCGATTGTTAGATACGCAAACGTTGCCCTTAAGTTTGGTCCTTATTTGCACCCAATTCCAGATGAGAGACCTAGCACCTTAAATAGCCACCCCCAGAAGTATAGTTTGAAAATGAATGGCATTGGAGCCCGGAGAGATTTTACGTGCACCAGGGCCCATTAGCGTACCTGGTCCCACAGCAGCCCAACTGAGAGAGGTTTTCACCCTCCCAAGCACTGGCGCAGCAGATGCAGCTTCACTGTCTATGTTCGTATGGAACAGAGCTTAAAAATTAGGCCACTGTGGGGCTCTTTTATATAAGTAATGTCTGAAATCTAGCTTTTTATCTTGCTGTTAATAAGTCAACATCATAATAATAGCGGTTGAACTGAAAAGTATGAAAGAAAGAAGTACTACTAAAATGTCAGGTTTAAAAAGCACATTCAGATTTTTATATGTTAGTCCAAATAAAATAAAAATGTTCTGTGATTGATTAGATAAATTTGCTTCTAAAGTATTGTATTTTTCTTTATAATATCACGCAAAGTTATATCTATCGGAAAGTACAATTGGATACATATTCCAATTTCAGGAGCATATGAATATTTGAAAGATTTCCAATCTTCATCACGTAGCTTGCAGGCGTTATCCCATTCTCTTTTCACGATTTACATATCACAAAATTCTATAAGCCAGTTCTTTTTTCTCGTGATTACCAAAGACGCAAAAAGTATTGAATGTAAAGTGTAAAACACCATGAAAGTACTTGTACCGATCCAGAAGGTTCTGTCAGATGTCAAGAACGTATAAAAGTTTTGAAAATAAATATAATCGATTACATGCAAAAAACCTATTCCTGTCATCTAATTTGATGTATATTTTATCGAGGTTATAGTAAACAACAGCACTTATTTAGACTAGGAAAAATGACTTTTATGATTTACCACGTTTTAAGCGCGAGGTGTATGGGGAGGGAATTATTCATAAAATAATAAGGGGTTAATAAAATGAAAATATTGCGTATTTAAATATTCAAAAGAGGTGATATTTCCATGAATAAGTGACGATAGGCATTTTCTTTTAGATGGAAAAAGTTTCTATTTTAGAAATAACAACGTTAAAATCTGAAGATGAAAAAAAAAGTAATGGATGTGAATTTAGAAAAATACTTTTGAAGCAGATTTGAACGAAATAATATAATGCTTTACATCTAAATTATTTTCTGAAGTATTTAGTTTAATTTTCAACTTCCATGTCTGAATATCTAGTTCTTGGAAAAATAGTGACATGTGCATTTTGAAAATACAGGATGGTAATAATTAAACTTCTTATAAATAAGATTCTACAGCCTGAAACGGGTAAAAAGATTCTGTTTAAGTTTGACATTTAGACTGTCAGATGAGTTGCACGAATTTTGGAGGGAGAAAAAGTTTTTTAAAAAGTCTACTAGGCGGCGTTTTGTATTAGAAATACAACAAATTAAAAGTGGGAATGAGTAATTCAAATGTATAGTTTATTTCAACTGTAATTCAATAGTTTTTGAATAATCATAAGCTAATTTGGATCTTTTCTAAGCTGATTTCAATTTGCAAAGTGTCACCTGGTGAGCATTTTTTGAACTTGACATTTCAAAACGTTGCTTGAAGTGCGTCTTGTGTAAAGACCATATGCAAAATTTCCTTTCAATCTGCTCAACCATTTACTTTTCTTAGAATAATTATAAATTTTCCGATATTCCGCAGAATATCTGTGAGGGTACAATGGGGTTTACAATTACTTAGAGGAATTTATTCTTTGTCAAGGATCTATACCATAAATCACTCATAAAAATAAATTTGAAGAATCAATAAGACTGAATAAATTTCAAGAATCTTGGGGGATAATATGTAAATTAGGATATAAATGATGGTAAAAGGGTTAAACTGTTATTACGTTTATAGTCTAGGATCCCACCTAACTTGACCAACCGCTATCTGTTATTTGAAAGATAGATCATGCATTAGTAAGCTCTTCATTGTCTAATGATATACTGGCCACACTGCGTTGATTAAAGGCAATTTAATAATTCTTTTTTATAACCACACACACTTAGATGTTATTTTAAAATAATACGCACCAATTGGTAGTCAAATATATAAGTAAAACTAAAAGAAACGGTTGCTTATCCCTATCTCGTCCATACTACAGAATTGTCAGATTTAATGATGGTTGATCGGAAGGTTGGTTACCCACATCTATTATTTTTGTAAGTTATACAGTAAAATGAAGACAATTTTTATTGCGAGTATTATAGTACTACCCTGTCTAAGTAAAAGATTACGATACAAAGTGTTAATCGACTTTAAGGTTATGATACTTCAACTAGAATGTTGGGTGGAGCAGAGATTCGTGCAGAAGGAAGCGACGCAGATTAGCAGCTGCCGAGTACGCAGATTCCAACAAGTTTAAAAAGATTTTATGATTTATAACGCACATACACCATGGATAAATTTTTCTACGGTAGTATATATAGGGTAGGAAGATAATATATAACTTTCCACGTTGATATCATTGTTTAAAATGTTCATTTTAGAGAAAGTTATACCTATTTCAAACAAATCAAAATTAACGCATATTGTTGGTGTTTATAAAATGATGCTCTATGTCAAAAAATGTGTGTAGTGTATTCATTGTTCTTTTGCGAGAGAACACGAATTAATGAGAATGAAATACCCTCTAATAATAATACACTCTAAGGCAAATCATAAAAAAATATAAACTTTCATAATTATTTCAAACCTCTTTTCACAAAAAAGTTTAGCAAATCTTGCATGTTTCTCTGCATTTGTTTAAACTCTGTAACATTTTTAAGACTACGTAAGTCAAGGATAATTATTTCACAGCACACATTTCCAATTGAAAGTAAAATGAACTCTATTCCATGTAAATATCTAAACGAGAAACCGTTGCAAATCTAAGAAGAAGAATAAATAAATAAATAAATAAACATTAAAATAAAATAAAATAAAAGAATGCGCTTCTTCCGTTCATTTTTTTTTCCTTCAGAAACCGAAACATGATCTATGACGGGTAAGCTAGCACCATCTGTGTTTAGGGTATTCCATCCAAACATCTCTCAGTATCTAATTCAATTATGTTGCAGAACACACGGAGAAATTTTTCTCTATATTTATGGCGATAAAATCTCATAACTATGAAATATTATTTTTTTTTAATCTTCTTTGAAACTGTTCATCTCATCATCAAATTAAATAAACACACAAAATTCACACAAAATTTACACACAAATTAGGCCTATTCGCATGATTTACTAATGATGCGCTAAGAATGAAGAAGTTTATCATACGTTATTACGGTATAAGGTTGCTTCTAACATAAGGTACAAGCTAGCAACAGACACGGAAAGAGAACTTAGAACTATAGAAATGTAGCATTCCAAGTTGTGTTGAATCAATGGTCAAATTTTGTCCATGATTTGGAAAAAATTTAATCATTTTTCTCAGAATCATTTATTAAAGTACGTAAATACTTTAATAAAAGATTCTGAGATTCCTAGAACATAAATTTCATTTTTTTGGAAAGGTTTTAGGAGGTAGACCAATTCCTTATAAAACACAGTTAAGAAATGTAACGAACTCTTTCGAAAATAACAGGCAGTAAATGCAGCCTCTCATTCTTACGTGCATATGATTCGTTTTTATGTAGCCTACTTCTTCAGAAATTTGGCTCATTCATATTGAATAGTCTAAAATGTATGTATCTAATCATCTGCAATTAAGAAATTCTTCTTTGTAATAAGTAATATCTAAGGTATAACTTTTTTCTTTGTAGTTTTTAATAAGTCAATGTCATACTAAGAGCAGTTAAAAAATAAAAAAATATAAAAAAATATTGCGCAAATGTCAGATTTAAAAGCACATTCCCATTTTTTCAGTCCTAAAAATAATAATGTTCTGTGATTGATGAGATAATTTTACTTGTAAAATATACTTATATGAAGATTCTTGTATTTCTCTTTATAATATCACGCAACGTTATATTTATCAGAAAGTGCAATTGTCTACATATTCCGATTTCAGGAGCATGTGAATATTTGAAAGATTTAATTATATATTACGTATTTTGTAGGCTTATCCCATTATCTTTTCACGATTCACATAACATAAAATTCTATCAATCAGTCTTTTCTCATGATTAATAAAGAAAAATAAATACAGAAAAATAAATAAAGAAAGTTTAAAACACACTGAAAGTACATGTACCGATCCAGAAGGTTTTGTCGGATGTCAAGAAGTTATAAACTTTTGAAAATAAATGTAATCAATTACAAGCAATAAAAGGTACCCATGTCAACTAATTTGATGTATACTTTATCGTGCTTATTGTAAACCACAGCACTTAGTTAGATTCGGATAAATGACTTTTATGATTTGTCACGTTTTAACTTCGAAGTATATGGGACATCTAATAATAAGAGGTTAATAAATTGAAAATATTGAGGTGATATTTCACGGAGATGTGAAAATAGACTGTTCCTTTTGATTGAAAAAAGTTCCTATTTGCCATTTAACATCATTAAAACCTAGTGTCAAAAAGCAATAAAAATGTAATTTCTTAAATATACATTGGCAGTACATAAAAAAAACAATCTAATGCGTTATGTCTAAATTATTCTGAAAATAATTTATTTTCATTCAGTACTTTCAAATTAGAAAAAGCAGTTCACGCAAAAATAGTGAAATGTACAATTTGAAAGTAAATGGTGCTTATAATTAAACAGCCCGTATAAACAGGTTTCTATAGCTAAATCGAGTGAACGGATTATAACCAAATATTGCAAATAAGACTATACATGAGATTCCCTCAAGGACTTTGGCAAAAAATATAGTTCAAAAAATGTCTGCTAGGTGGTTTTATACTGTAAAAATATAAATGATGAATGCGGTCCAGATCCAAATTAATCTCATTTACAGCACTATGTAAAGAACTTAGCTACATACTCGTTCCAAATAGTATTAAATATACAAATTCCGCACATAATCTACACTTTATTCTGACGGAAAATTATATTTACTTCAAAGTATGAAAACATAAAAGTACGCATTGATTTTTTCGAAGATATGAATGTTTTAAGATTTTCTTTTTTTTTAAGTTCCCACTTCTTTGGAAAATTTCCATATCAAATAACCACTGATTTGAGAGGGTGGAAAATTTCGGGCCCACTGTGTATGTGATAATAGAATTGCATTCGCGTGCCTCAGTTGGGCAGACTTATTACCCTGAATCACTCTGACAGAAAAACTTTAGCTATCATCCATCACGCTCAGGCTTCGTATAACCAAAAAGGGAAGGAAGAAAAGAAATCCACATTCTTCCTTTACCACATCTACAGACGTTATTTCAATTTTTTTTTTTTAGTTGAATTCATAAATTCTTTAAGCTCTAAATTACTCGATATCAGAAAAAGTATGAAGTGAATAGTGACTTTTAAACTTGTGTGATGCGCTTAAGATGATTTTTTGGACACTTTCATGTTAATATATCTGTAGTGTGATTTATTTAATGACTTATATTATTTAATATGGCTGATTTATTTTTACGTATTTTTTGAGGGTGATAAAAATGAGAAAACATGTAAAACCTATTTCTTTCAGTGCTAACATTACGTGACGAGGATTAAGGCTCCAAGCTTTAAAACCGATATAACTTAATGTTCATTGCGGCAGTATTTGGATATTTATAATGTATAACTTGCTTCAAATGTTTCAACTTCGAATGTCAGTTTAATGTCAACTTCTAATGCTCTCAAATGTTAACTTTGTTCAAACTTCGTCTTGCATTTAGTATTTGCAGTAAACAAAAAAGTTTTATCATTCCATTACCGTTTTACTAATGTTGAGCATCGTTATAATAGGTAATTGATAGGAATAAATTATTATCTCGTATTAATGACAGAAATTATTAAACCCCTGAGCGGCTGTGTCGTAAAATCGCGTTTGCTTCAATTTAGATCTCTCTGCAATGTATCTATAATTTAAATTATTTATAACACATAAGTATCACAAAATATGTTTTTTTATTAAAGCTTGCAACTAATTTAGGAGCTTATTGTTTAAATCATCTGATGAATCATCTGATCAGACAAATCATCTGATGAAAATTTTACTTTTTATAAATTTAAAGCTGCATGAAAATTTTACCGTGAAACAATTTTATCATATTTGCCATTTCTAATACGTTTAGAGGCTCAATCATGTCATAAAAAATCTAGTTCATGTGTTAACCCTTTCAAAGGCACAGGTGAATAAAGGGAGTCGTGAATATATAGAAGTACCTGGAAATATTATGCCTATTTTACAGGGTTCATTATTGTACGTTTTACACCCTAATTGAATATTTAAAAACGAGTTAATCAAACAAATAAATCTTAGTTGTAAAGTACATTCATCATTTACGAAATAAGAATCGCAAAACTAACTGATGATTGTACTGGTATTAACACACAAAATCGTGCGATTAAAAGCAAAGTTTCCTTTATTACCTTAAAGATACTTAATTATTCTCTTCTTTATAAACAGAAAAAGGTACAAATCAAAGGCATATTCATTTGACACATCATAATATAATTTTGAAGATATACATACTCTTTAGCTTTAATAGCTCTGTTATTTACAATATTTATAGCCTCTGGATTATCAATTATTGTTTCTTGTTAGTATTTTTTTGTATATATATATATATATATATATTAATTGAAAAGCTCGTTTCTTTGGAACAAAAATTTGAAGATATCGATTAATCATTTCCATAGACAACAGACAGTCAGTGGCATATGTATCATGAGCCAGTGACTTCAAATTGTTAATACAAGTACGTAAAAACTGAAATTTTTTTACTACTCTAAAAGGAAATAATTTTAAGATTAGTTAATTTTCGAAAACTATTAAAATTTGTGCGTAGTAATACATAAGAAATCTTTCTTAATTTAATATGTACGTATTTTGTTTCTTTTTTGATCACGATAATGTTATATTAAAGTTTTTCAATCATTTCTTTTCTTTGTAATGGTCAGGTCAGCGGCCTACTGGAGGCTTGAGCGCAACGAGGGCGGAAGATGCTGGTCATTTCATTGTGGGGGTGCCTGTTAGACAGACCAACGTTGCCCCATGATTGATCTCCTAATTTTGAGCCAGCTCCAGATGAAAGACTTAGCACCTGAAATCAGCACCATCAACAGTTGCGGATGTTTCGGGGGGGGGCGGTTTGTTAGAAGATTGACTTATACATTCATTTTATGGAAGTAAAATAGTATCTTATTTTCTTTTACATTAAATTTTTTCTAATTTCTTTTACACACATTTCTATTACATTAATTTCTTTTTTTTATCGGGTGGGCGGACTCCCCCTCAGCTCCCCCCCCCTTTAATCCGTCCTTGTCCATCAAAGGTATCGTTACGTTACAAAATCTAAATAATAAGGTTAATAATAATTACGAATAATAATAATAATAATTTGTACTGCACTTATGCAATTTTAAATAAAATATTACTTTTAAAGCAAAAATAATAATCTAAAAGAAAAGCGGAACACTGCAGTACTGGAGAAAAACATCGAATAAACAAAATAAATACATTCTATTTTCATAATGATATTTAAGCGAAAGCGGTATGAATTTTCAAATAACACAATTTATTACTGAAATATATTACTCGCTTAACTTCATTTCCCACGCATTAAAGCCTGTCTTCATAGATGAAAGTACCGTGAGAAGAAAAATTATTCTTCCGTTGATAGCCATCAGTAGCATCCTGCAATAAGAAAACAATACTTTCGGCCGTTTAAGTGACACAATGAACAGCTATTCGTTAAAGCGTGTCGAGCCTGCGCACTGGTTGAATAATTATTCGCCTGCGTATTGCTTTTCCTTGCTAGCACATTCTGTAATTAAAGGCATTTAATGAATTGTTAATGGCTGCATGCTAACTCCTTGTTTTCAGTGGAGCATCCAATAAAATTAAAAGCAGGAATGAAGAAAGGTAGTGATTGCCTGAGGCGATAATAGCTTCTTTGCAGATCTCATCAAGCAGTTTTGGACAGAAACGTAGTTAATGGCAAAGTTAATTTGTTAGACTGCAAAGCGTATACATAAATATTTTTTATAACTTTCTTATAGAATTATAATTATTTTTTTCTTAAACTACAAATAATCTAATGAATATGTAAAAATATCATTGTGCGGGTTTCAAGGTTTTCATTACAGCTACAAATATTAATTTAAGTATTGTGAGGGTATATTTTTAAAAACGAGAAACAATAGAAAAGACATAAAACTGTGTCCCAACTACCTATGGTTTAAATTCCACACGTACGTCGTTGGATCACAGTAGTTTTCACAAGTTATTTCAGTCAACTGGTATTTGATAAACCCAAATTTACCGTTACGAAATCTATCAACAAATTGAAGATTGGAAAAAATAAAATACGCATTTCCCAAATACATGTTTCTTTTCCAACTATGACCTATACGATAGAATTGGAAGACGCCAATTAAAAGGACTATAATGTAAATACATACACACATATACATAATATATACACATGCATGTATAATAAACTTTAGAAAAAAAATATATATAAATGATTAATTACCAAATTACCTATATAAAAGCATTTAAACGGAAGTAGTCCATCGTTCAGAGATAGTGAACTCTGCAGAATCTTCCGTTAGTTCTTACACAACGAAAACGACTAAAACTAACGGCGAACTAACTGCTTATAGTTAAAATGCAATTAAAACGTCCACACGTTACCAGGCGAACTGAGTTTCACGTCGCAGACTTAACTAGTCGAAAAGTCTATTAACTCTGAACTAACTGTTTGGAGTCTGGTGAATGTCTGCCGTCTATTTAACACTGCCAATGCCTGTTTGTTTTCAATTAAGGATTACGAGAGATTAAGGGACGTTTAAAAAGAAGAAAAACAACATATTTTTCAGTGGATAATTACTGGTCTTTGGAATAAATTAAAGTTATTGTAGTATGAACAACATTCATTAAGTACCTAATAATGCTTAAGGATGCATTTTAAAATGGTAAAATTTTCAACGTGTTTCAGAATATGCTTGTTAACCTAATTTACTTTAGTCACTTGCACAAAAGGATCATCATTTTACTTACAATATTTATTTTGCAATTAATTTAATGAAAACGTGGTTGTTTTAAATATCCATAAAGAGTTATAGTTATTTTATAAGGAAGCATAGCAAGTTCTTATGCTAAAACTATTTTTTAAACAAAGAAAAATCTGTACTCCTCCTTTTGTGTTTCAAAAACTTGCGACTGACTGTAATTTATAAGAGTAATGGTTATATTAATATATTATGATATATTTGATTTAGTGTAAAACCAGGCCTGTCCAATGATCACTCTTTTGAAAACTTAATCGTAAATGTAGCTGTAGAAAATAGTTTACATCATTTGAATAATGGTAATTTTAATAATATTACATCATTTGAATTACCGATATAATATAAGATTTAATGTTATATCAGTTATAAGTAATTAATGCTAAATTTTGCATAGTTATAATTATTTCACAGATAAGCTAAATTAAAGAATCTATTTTTAATTACAAGAAATATACTTTTTTCAGACATATTTGTTGTGTGTCATAAAGGAAGCATTTTTTAAAACGCAAAAACGGACCTTGTACATATGTACGTAAAGCATCGTACCTATAAGAACATGAGTTACACGAATTTTAATATGGTCATTTCATAGGCTATGTATAGTTTCTAGTTTTATCTCAAAATGAAATCTTGATTTATCGCAAAACATCCTTACTCAGAAAAATTATTTTGTGATGTTATACAGGGTGTCCCGAAAATAGCGCCCAAATTCTGCAGAGCCAGATTCCTGGTTGGGAGTACTTAAAAAGTAGCCAAAGAACCATAACTGTACGACGTTTTCATGAAAAGAGCGAGAAGAACGTCATTTCGGTACACGAAAAGAGCCTTTATTGGAATCATGAACATAGGTTTTTTTTTTGCATATGCTTTCATGAAATGATGCTCCAAATGTCCACCGTGCATATCGAGGCTTGCATGCGTGCGCAGTGTAATGGCCAACTGCTTACGTTCCATATGGTACCCATATAAATACACCAGCACGAAATTGATTATTAACATTCTGAAAGTTCTCATTTCCCACTTTTGTTAGTCATGTAAAATTCGTTGTGTGAAATGTTCTTGTTGCATATTTCAATAAAGCTTTTTTTTAAATTTCTGTTTTACTTGAAAATATATCTCTAGTATATCAAATTGTAACTTAAGTGTTTTGAGCAATCTAAGTGTAGAACATTTTTTTTTTTAAATCATTAGCATTATTGTAAGTTTATTACGAAGAAACACTATAAATTACACACACTAACGAATAACCAGTGCGACTGCTGAAATACAATATAATGTTTACAAAACGAATAGACGTTTAAAATATTAATTAAATATCACAAAAATTAAAGGCTTTTTTATTTTTATTTTTTATTATTCTATAAAAAACAGCATTTTAAATATTTCTTAATACAGTACGATTAATTTTACAGTTTTAATTTGCTGATCTGAAACATGGTGGTACAAAGAAATACGTTTCAAATGAAATTCCTTAATATAATGCATAAAATTAGGCAATTTTACAAAAGAAGAAGAAAAAAGCACTTCGAAAATAGTCAAGCACCTTAAAAAATAAATAGTTTTATCTAAATTTAAATAATATATATGTGTTATACCTATAGCATGATATTTCATTTTATCCTCTTGATTAAAGATCGTACTCGGGAACATTCTAAATTAACGTTTTCAAATTACGTTACCAGGAAAAAGGTGAAATTTTGCTGATCTATGGCGACATCCTCGAATTCTGAAGCGTGAGTTTAAATCTATTAAGAGACACGATTAAACAGCCTGATGTTAAAATGAAGTTGAAGAAACCCTAAAATGTTCCCCGTGAATGTGTCGTCACAAAACAGACAGAGCACCTTTGAAAAGTTTATTAATGCAGTGAAAGTTGACTAAACCTATAACACCTGTGATGCATGTTTACGTTCAATTAAGTTAGCTGCGAGACAAGGAAATGCATGCATGTTTTCGTGAAATTTAAATAATTAACACATTGCTCTGCGAAATTGCGTTAAAGGGCGTTTTTCGCGTATTAATACTTTATATAGAAGTTTCCGCCTTCATTACGAAAATGCAAAGCCCATAGTGAGGTCATGTGTTTTAGAACATCAATTGTTACAATTCAAAAACCGCGGAGTTTTTTTTTAAATACTTTATATATAAATTAAGGTGATCGGTAGAAAAAGCCGCTCATTTTGAAGAGTGTAAATGACCCAATTTTGGGATTAATACAATTTTAAAACTCATTAAAAATCATTTCATGTAAAAATTGGGTTATTTACACTTTTTAAAACGAATGGTCTTTTTGACCGTCTGAATTGTGAAGGCATAAAGAAAACAAAATAATGCGAGTGTTGTAATTTTGTAATGAATTCTCAACAAAATTACTGGAGTTTAAAATTTATATAAGGTATTTGCATTAACCATGAGGGGAATATTTAAGCTGTCGAAATGATCTTTCGCCGTAAATATAGGTATATACATTTAAACAACAGCTAAATAAATTATTTTAAATATTCGGAACTCTCTTTATAGTATATACTTAGGAAAAAGCGGAGAAAGATTAACAAAAAAGCACAAGAAAAAGAAAAAAAGTGTAGTATATTTAAGTTACGTAAAGGTCAAAATGTATGCTTCCGTAAAGTGAATGTTAAATAAATTGAAAAAAGCTTATTCATATAAAAACTGTTAAGGAATTGTTTCCAAGAATAAAATGTTTATATAGTGTTCCATTGCAGAGACAGAACTATATTCAAAGTAAGCGGAGAGGTAACTTCAAATGCCTGTTACATTTCTTTCCCTGCATGTCGACTGCATGCAATGTGTTTAAAACTGGTAAGACAAACTATATTTTTTATCTGCGCTTCAGAATGCATTTTAAATATGTGCTATATTCAATGAGTTAAAGGTTATATTTTCTAACTACGTTTAACTCTTTTTTCCTCACATTATTAAACATGTTTTCTATAAATATAATTCAAAGAATTTTGAAACACTCATAAAATATAGTTGCAGTTGAGCTTAGAAGCACTTTACAACATACAATATCGTGTAATTTTTCGTTAAAAACGCTAATACAACAACAGAGATGAACCGCTTAAGCTGTATATGGTTTTTTAGACCTATTCACTGTTTTTTCATCGCTTGATGAAGTTTTCCGTGTTGAATTTGCTATTTTTACTTGCAAAGTAGCATCTAATGGAAATTATTGGCTTTTTGCTTTTACTGAAATTCTTTTAGCACATCTCCTGCAGAGTCTATATGACAAAGTTGGTAACAATTGATTCACTGATTAGCTGCAAGATAGGTTTAAATTGGGTTTAATTATACCCTTATATTCAAACCCAATTATAAATTAATAATTCATTTCTAATATTCATAGTGTAACTATCTATTCTTTCTCCTCTATTAAATATTTTTTTTTTCCACAACATGCTAAATTACTATGCCTCAACAACTTGACAAGAAAAGATTAAATTTTCAGAGATTGTGATCTGTATCAATATCCTGAGTTTGGTCCACGTGTTTTGAAAACGATTAACAAACACGGTTCCGTAACTGCGGGTGGCTAAAGTGTAGTTAAAACCTCCTTACGGCACAGCGTTAGATAAAGAGTTAGGCAAAACGGAATTTTCTTGTAAGAAATCTCATTAATAAGTGAAACCTGGTAAATTTATGCCATCTGTAGAGCCTATTTGTTTTTATTTAAGGATGCCGTGTGACTAACGAATAATTCAAACTAAAGGAATGTGTACATAAAGGAATAATTTGTATTCTGTGGCAATAATTAAGTGATTAACCCTTTCAAGACCAGATTTCCTTCCGGGAGAAAAAATAAATACATTAATAAATTAGAGTGGCAGTTTGGATAAAAGGTTGCATAAATAAAAAAATCTGATGTGAAATGCACAGGGATGAATTATGTGTCCATTAAAACATAAATATTTCCGAAGCACTTCACCATGCGAGTGCAATCCTAAATATACAATTTTAACTTTCTACGAATAACATTTTTTGAGATACACAAATTACAGACATACGTACGCATGTACGTACGGACGTTATTAAAAAACTGGTCAAAATGTACTTGCGGTAGGTCAAAATGGATTGTACATGCATTCGCAAAAACTGCGAAGTAAATTCAGAGGTAGTGAAAATCTGGATACCTAAATTTTTCGCGATCACATTACTCCCTTTAACTCCGTACAAGGAAGTAAAAATAAACCACCTGGAGAATTTACAAATGAAAACTATTGCCATACGCCCTCATAAAAATATTACGTGTGTTTAATAGATTGACAATTATTATTGGCGGGACATATATGCAATATTAGGTGTTACGGGAGTTCTGTGTAGTCGTGGTCCTGATAAGTCGAGACTGTTGAGGCGCATTCTCGGCCTGGAGTACTAGGCGAGCCGTTGACGGGCAGAGCTCTATGCAGCATTTGGGCGCTACCGGACAGTTGTGTCGTGGAACCGGTGGTAAGGCGAGGGAGAGGCATGGCTGTTGAGGTCTCCTGGTTGACTCGGGATTCTGGCTTAGAGTCGCCATTGCGGAATCCGGGCCGGATGGGTTGCGTCGGCCGATCGTCACTGGCCGGGAGCGTTCGGCGGAAATCCTTGGGCCATAGCGGCCGTCGATGGAAGAGAATGAGACGGAGTCAAACTACGATTACATGATTTTATTGGACGACTGGGTACATCTTATCTTAGCAGTTGCGTCACGGGGAAATCTGCTCCTGATCCGTCGCAGGTCCTTATAAAAGCTCTGGACGTCATGACACATAAGCTCAAACCATTGGCCAAAAGCTAAAACTGAGCAGCGGTTTTCCCAGGGTTTGTTATGACTTTCAAAACGCCTATGTGGCTGGCTGCCGGGACCGTATACAAAGTTACAAAGGAATTGTAGGGGACCGTGTATTAATTGCAGTTTTTGAACGCGGATTTCTTTGTTCCAACTGGATTAAACTGCGTAGTTCCAGAAATATGGGATTTTCATAGGCTTTTGACTTGTAATGTTACATATATACCCCGGTGTTAGCAAAAAGCGGGTTAAGATAAAGGAAAACAATATGCATTAAGATATGGATTTTGGTTAACTATGCATTTTAAACATACGATATATGAAAAGAGTTGAAGTTTGTTTTTAACTAATTAAATACTTTTGCCCTGCTTTTATACACTTATTATATGAATAAAATAGAAAGCGCTTCTAAATCTCATGCAATGTTGCTTTTTTGTGCATTTATCTCACACATCTCTTTTATAGTAATACTAGCTGAATTACCCGTTCTTCGCACGGGAATGAATGGACTTTTTGATATTACGATTTGTGGTGATTACTATTCATTGTAATAAAAAGATATAGCAAAGTGGATATCGCGTTATATTGTGTCCAATAATCATGCATACCGAATTGCAAGACAATCGTTTGTACGGTGCAGAAGGCCATGCGGCGTAGCGCAATCTAGTGGCGAGTTTTAGCAAAACGGATACGGCGAAAATATTTTTCGCATTCAGATATCGATCTATACGAATTTTCATGACTATCGGCTGGACAGTCCTGAAGTTCATGTGTAGACGCGACATCTAGTGGCAAGTTATAGGAAAATGGATAGCGCCAAACTCTTCCCCGTGTTCAAATATCTATGTATACCTATTTTCATAGCGATTATTTGCACAGTCAAGAAGTGATACACTGCAGGGCCATCCAGTGGTTCAATAAAGTAATGATTTGCTACAGCGCCGTCAAGTGGCGAGTTATAGCAAAATGGATAACGCCAAAATATTCTCATTGTTCAAATAGCTATGTATACTGATTTTCTAGCGACCGTTTGAATGGTCAAGAATTTGGCCTGCTGCAGCGTCATCTAGTGGTGAGTTAAAATAATAATGCATTGCAGTGTCATCTAGTGGTAAGTAACATCAAAAGGAACGCAGTTATAATATATTCTTCGTGCTCAAATGTGTAAGTATAAAAAAATTTATGCCGATCGGTCGAACGGTATAGAAGTTGATGCTTTTCAGCGCCATTTAGCGGCAAGTTACAGCAAAATGGATAGTGAAAAATATTCTCAGTGTTCTAATATTCGCGTGTACCAAATTTCATCCAAACGGTTGGACGGTATTCGCATAGCAAACGGCTAAACGGAATAGAATTCGACGTTCTGCTGCGCCACCTGGTGGCAAGTTAGAGGAAAACGGATAGCATAAAAAGCTTCTCCATGATAAAAGACTTAGGTGAACCAAATTTCATGGTGCAACAGTGCTCAACGGTGCTGGAGTTTTTTAACCTCATACACTCATACCAACATTCATTTTTATCTATAACCAGTGTCATTATATATCCCAGTCTCAAATAAAATCCAGTTTCAAATCTAAGCCTCGCCAAAGTGCCAACATACGCCATTTTGCAAGCGTTTTTTCAGGAAATCATTCGAAGCATTGACTTAGCAGCAATAATATATGGGAAATTGTTCGACCGCAAAAAATTAAAGCAAGCCTTTATTTGAAAAGTTGAATCCCTTAATACAGCCGAATTTTTTAAAATTATCAACTATAACGTGTTTTATTCATCATTACTCCGATGTACTAAATGAGAAGATTTCAATTTTCTGAAATTTGGCGGAATTCCCCCAACTTAAATCAATGTACTCATTTGGCGAGAATTCTGGAGATAGATCAATTGAAATCCCTTAATAACTGCATTATTTCTTCACGGATCATTAAAATTTAACGCTGTATTCTAATAAAACCTTTGCACTTGTTTTCAAAAATCTATTTCCTTAAGCTCTCAATAAATTGCGCCAAGCCGAAATCTGTGAAACAGCTAGAACTCACTTTCACAAAATCGGCATTTGAGCCATTTTATTTTTTCGCCAAACTAAAATAATTTACCTATTAGCCTCGGAAATCTTCAATTCTTATTGTTTTGCGTGTAAAGCATTACATTCCTGCTCTGATTTCCCATGAACACGATATTATAATTTTAAAAAAATAACCTTACGAATATAAACTAACAAAAAAAATCATTATTATTCTTTTATTTTTATTTTGAGAATTTAAAACATTTTATTCGGCAAAATCGCCACACATGGCAACCACGATCCTTATTTCACACTTTTTTCACTACAGGGGTTACAATTACGGAAAGCTTTTTGCGTGAATAGCATAAAAAATATCTTAAATTCCGGGAACGGGTGGACTTTCAAAGTTTTAAAGTGGACTACGATTTATTCTATATTATTTTACATATCTGTGCTAAATTTCAGGCCGATAGGTCCATTTTTGTGGATTTGTATACGAACGACATTTTATTCGGCAAAATCGCCACACATGGCTACCACGATCCTTATTTCACACTTTTTTCACTACAGGGGTTACAATTACGGAAAGATTTTTGCGTGAAGAGCATAAAAAATCTCTTAAATTCCGGGAACGGGTGGACTTTCAAAGTTTTAAAGTAGACTATGAGTTATTCTATATTATTTTACACATCTGTACTAAATTTCAGGCCGATAGGTCCATTTTTGTGGATTTGTATAGGAATCAAATCCACAAACAAACAAACAAACAGAATTTCATTTTTATTTATAAGATGGTATATCACTCTAATTCTTCTGCAGTTATCTGTTCCGATTTTAGCTTTCGATCAGTATCGAATACTTCCAAGTGGATTGAAACAGTCAATTTTGTTATAAAATACTAACTAAGTAACATATCACACTTCTAACAACAATTTTAGATATGGGTTATTTCATAGACATTTTTTATGCTTTCATTATGATTATTGATCTCTTTTCTCGAGGTTATCCCATTTATGCCTAGTGTCCCTTTTTTCGGGACGGCATTTTCGCTAATAGTGGAAAACGTTATTTATTTTTCCTAGCCTTTATTCATGAGTATTGAGCCTCAACTCTACAAAATATTTTAACATGACCCAGTAGGATGTTGATATTTCGATTTTTATGCTTAATGATTTTAAAAGAAATCATCCCTTGTTCAAGAAATTGACATCAGAAATTTATCTATTATTTCTGTTGTCAGTAAAAATTGAAGAAAGTCGCAAAAATATCCAGGAACAAATGGGTTAAAAATATTTCACTTTGCGACAGTCTCAATACCGATGTATAAATACCTAAAAGGAGCAAAGCTAAATTTTCGGTGATAATGATCTTTTTGCAAAATCCTGCTTTAGGTGCACGTGAGTAGAAAACGATTAACAGAATTGTTGTTGCAACTGCATGCTGTTAAAATACAGTTAAAGCCTACAAACGGCACTTCATGCTAACAGGAGCTTGGGAAAATATAATTTCACTTTTGAAAACTATATGAATAAGGGAATCCCGGTAAAAGATTTACCTAGAGCGCTCATCGTTTATTTATTTTCAATTAAGGATGTTATAGAAATAACAAAAAGGTCAAATTAAAGGAATGGGTATTTATTTGGGTAATTAATGATCTGAGGTGAGAAATACATGATTAAGAAAAAAACTCGGCTGTTCGATCCTCGTCAAGGGAGACCCCCCCCCTGAACCCCCATAATTTTTTAGTTTCACTATTGCCTTATTTAAACCATATTAATTGAGTATGCCATTTTATCTCTCATCTTTCGTGTATTTCGCCTGGTAACCCTATGTTGAAATTTTTATGTTTGTACTATTTATAGAAAAAGTACACGTGATGCATATTCTACAGCTTACGAAATATTGTAACAATAGATTAAATCTGTTGTGAACTAATAGTATTTAAATATATTTAAAATTATGTCGCATACTTTTATGCCACTTTTTTATGTCGCATGTTTAGGACACATATTTCATACAATCTATATAAATAAAGCAATGTGTCAACTGTCCGTTATAGTTAGTTTGTCTGCCTGTCTGTAACTCGCGTAGCTCCGAAACGGGTGATCGTAGACCTACCAAATTTTGTACGGAAATTCTCCAAGACGGGTCTCGACACACCTCGAAGCGATTTTTTCGAAACCGAATTATTGTAGGAGATATCGATAAAAAACGTGTCGCAAAAGGATCATTTTTGTTCTCGCCATTTCGCAATTGAAACCCCGCAGAGGAAAGAGCGACGTTTGATCCTATCTAGGTTGCTATGTTTGGCAAGTGTATTAAATCATTCAGACTCTTGAAGTAAAAATAAAAGAATAACGATTTTTTCGTTTACATTATTTGTAAGTTTTTTTTTTTTTTTTTTTTTTTTTTTTTTTAATTACAACATCGTGTGCATGTGAAATCAGAGCAGGAATGAAATGTTTTATACTCAAAAGAAAAATAGTATTTCCAAATTTTCCGAAATCAAAAAGTGCAACTTTTGATGCAAAAGTGCAACTTGAGTAAAATGTGCAACTTTTCAATTTTGCGAAAAGTAAAATGGTTGATATGCGATTTTGGAAAGATGATTTTCGAGCTTGGTGCAATTTAATGAGAGCATACTATTAAACTTATTTTATTGAAATACGGCGTTGAATTTTAATTTTCCGTGCAGAAATAATGCAGTTATTAAGGCAATTTTAAACGATCTATATTCAGAATTTTCACTAAATTAAGTTAATTGATTTAAGTTGGGGGGGGGGATTCCGCCAAATCGTAGGTCTACCAAATTTTGTATGGCAATTTACCAGGGCGGGTCCCGCCATATCTCGAAGCGATTTTTTGCGAAATTCGAATTAAAATATCTGTTGTTTAATGCCTTATATTTGGAGCCAAAATGCGCCAAACACTACTGTTATTGTACAACTAAAAGTCAAAGCCCGTTGTGAAGTAATTACAACGAGCGCTCTTCTGAAAACGTGAAAAAAGTTTTTCATTTTGTGTACATAGTTATTCTTATGTCCAAGCTGATGATTTCTTTGCGTAGCTCGATTTCCTCTTATCTATACTGGATTTGTTTGTGAGAAGAAAAATTAAACTGCTTAATCTAGAAAAATAAATTTAAAGCCTTTATAAATAGCGGTCTTATCTCTTTTCTTTTTGTAAAGGGTTGCATGACGTAATTTTAAAATTTTAAAAAAATGTCAAATGTCCATTGCATGTAGTGTCTGATGTATTTAACGCTAAAACGCGAACCTAAAAGACATCAAGATGCGGAAATAAGACATTTTGAAAGTGAGAACGGTCTAACTTTTCACTTTTTATACCGAATGACGCTGACATAGTTTTTTTTTCTATGTCATTATATTGCAATGATCTCAGGTTAGTACATATATGATGCAAACTTTG
The DNA here is from genome assembly GCA_038373885.1 of Cheiracanthium punctorium. Classification (NCBI taxonomy): domain Eukaryota; kingdom Metazoa; phylum Arthropoda; class Arachnida; order Araneae; family Cheiracanthiidae; genus Cheiracanthium; species Cheiracanthium punctorium. The sequence continues at coordinate 148,812 of JAWZYV010009161.1, read as the reverse complement.
AGGCAAGAGTCAAATAATTTTGCTTTTTCTAGATTCCACTTCACTGGAATTAAATCGAATTACACACGTGAAGAAAATTTTCGTTTCCTACCATGCGAAGAACGGGCACGCAGCTAGTTTTGAATAAAGGGAGTGAGAGATAAAATGACATGGTCATTAAAAAATAATACGTATATTAGGTGAACCTTTCACGAGATATAATTCATCATGATTAGAGCGTTTTTTATATAACCTGTATATTAACTAATAATTCAGGTTTTATTTTATTATGTTCTGTATGCTTTCTCCCAATGTGTATATATGTGCCAATATTTTCTGTAATAAACCGGTATTATTTATTCATTGATTACAGATTTTGTGTTTGTATTTAATTTTGGACACCAGCGTTTATCAAATTCCAAATTTACTTCTTATAAAATTCCAACTGTCAGAAAGAATACATTTCCAATAAGAGTATTTTAATGCAAATCATATGAAATAAAAGAACAAAAAATACAATTAATGATTACCTCCTTTGACATTAACATCTCGGCTTCCTATAGAACCCACTGAATTACTAGCAATACATCTGTAGATAGTGCTGTGGACATCAGCTCTTTGATCTTCGGCTCGAAAGGGTGGGAATACCAAGGAACCGTCTGGTCGTACGTGCCTTAGGCCAGGAACGTCTGTGATGTAGCTTCCGTCTAATGCATGAGCCCATCGAACTGTAGGAGGTGGGATGCCTTCCGCAGAGCATGGCACTACTGTGCCTGTAGTATTCGAAAACTTAACTTTACTGGGGGGTTCATAAGTGAAAACCGGACCTCTTCTGTCTTGACTGCTCGAGCCAAAGCAAACTGAAATAAGAAAAGTGATTTAATATGTAGTAAATGTGCAGTTAAAACAGGATAGCTGTAATAAATAAGAACAACTAATTATTACTTAAGAAAAAAAATAAACTAATGACTATTTAAAATAGGAGTAAAATCGGTAAAATAGCGGGAGATTGCAAATAAGATTTTTGTTTTAAAAAATTGGTATACAAAAGAAACATAGAGAACACACAATTGTTTTAACTGAAAATGTGAAGTCTTCGCATAGAAATAAAAAGTTCTTGAAATTGGACTGAATACTTTACAAAGAGTTAGCAATGAAGTTTATAAAGTTGAAAAAATACAGAAAACTTAAATCTCATAAAACGTGTCCATATTTGTAAACTATTAAAATATTCAATAAAATATACCCTCATATTTAAGCATCCAAGATGAACTTTTTCGAAGTTGTTTTTGTTGAATTTATTATGCGTATTTACATTTAAAGAGACAAAAAAATTCTCAACTTTTAAATTTTAATACGCTAAAGTCCCATATATATAAAACGTAGCATAGTCCATGCATTGGCACTATTTTTCTTCCATTTCCATGACTTTCGATAGTATATCATATTTCATGTGTGTGCCGCATTTTTCTTCCTTGTTCCGGAAAACTTTTCTTTGGAATTCAAATCTATGTTAAAATGGCCAACCAAAACTGCCTTACAAAGTAAGCCATGCATATTGTTGCAGAAAACCCTGCTATTCCTGGGTTCGTCGTTCAAACGTTCAGTTGGTGTAGAATGTTCTAGTAAAGGGTCTACTTGTCAGGATGGAAAACTAATTTTATTGCTTCTAGAACTTCGAGAGACAATCAGCTGCACAAGATTCACAACTCCAATCAAAAAGTAATGTGCTTTTAACAGTCCGCTTAGATCTGAGGCTCTCACGAATGCTGTATTTATCACACAAAATAAAACACTTCCACAGGTAAAAATTCAGTCGAAATATATGAGAGATATCGCAGGCAATCTCCTAAGACTCCGTAATAAAGAATTTACACACAGCACTGTAAAATCAGCTTCGAGAAGCAAGCGAAAATAATGCTTCTATAGCGCCAATACAAAGCAAAGCACAGTACACATCGGCAGCTCGATATAGGCGACGCAGAAGCTACAAGAAGCTTCCAGAAGAGTCTATTTCTCGAAGATTCCATATAAAGTGGGATATTTGATTACGTCATAGAAGAGAAATGTTAGGCTATTATGTGATTTTAATTCATCAAAAGCATCTTTGCAAGCCCCACAGGGAAAATCGCTTTATATGACCAATATTTCTCCAAGCTTGGCGACTTTTGACGTAATATCGCCAAATTTGGCCCCAAATGATCGCCAAATAAGTCCTCAAAAGTGAAGTTACTCAAGGCCTACGACCAATATATCTCGAGATTTCTAGAAGACTGCATACAAATGAATGGGGAAACCGAAACTCCGTATCTCCGGTTCTAGTTGACCGATTTGGATGAAACAAAAAGCAAAATTTAACTGTTTGTCCCGTAGAATACGAATTTTAAACTATTTTAAACCCCAGAACAGCGAGTTGTCCGGTAAATTTGTAACAGTATTATAACGATAACTTACCTCCATGAATATTATTTGGAATGGAAACCATTTTCAAAGACATTGCAGTATTTGCGTTCCATATTCCATTAAACAGTTTTCGAAATTGAAATCTACACTGGAATCGCCTACTAAACTGTCTTACAATCCTCGACAGGCATATTCAAACTGTACTTCACCTATCCTTTTTACCCTAATAGAGACATCTAATTTCTTGCCAAATATGCAATGTATCGCCAAGCTAGGTTCAGTTTCCGGACTTACTTTTTGGCCCCAAATGAGTGACAAATCACCAAAAATAGTAAGCCTTATTGAATTGGGACATTTTATCTGGAAACCCTTGAAAAGTTATACGTAGTTTTATCGATTAGAAAAAATCCTTGTCTGAAATTAAAAACACTCCTGTCTATAGATAAAATAACACAAAAAAATATACATTATTTGATACACACCCTAGTAGCAAACGTTCAAATTACGCTGGAAACACGTTTTATGACGTTTTAAAACGTGTTTTAAACATCTTTTGGACTAATTGTGCTACTAGGCGTTTTGCATAAATTAAGTTACAAAGCAAGAAATCTTCACATCCCCACAAATAAGCTTTTCTAATATGCATATTTCTGGAGCTGCATGGAAATTAATATTTTATACAAGGAAACAAAACAGAGGTCCTCTTTAATGAATAAACGTGCATTATGATATTGAAAATAGTACCCTTTCTCTTTTGTTATTCTTCATCTGCTGATTACAAATGTTGCCATGGGGATTAGTCCATCTAAATTACACTTCCGATCCTTCTAAAAGTAGCGTTTTATTTCCCACGAAACAACAGTACTCTAATCACAATATAATATGACGCACGCTGCTGATATTAAAAATTCTTTGCATATTATTGCTTTAAGTCACTGATTAAAGGCATGATGCAACAAATTATATCTCAGTCGAACGAGTCTTTTGAAGATCTATTTTTACTTCCTTTCTGTTTGCGGATTTTAATATTTAAAAAAGTAAGTTCTTTTAAATAATTCGTTAAAATATGTAGCTGTATATATGTTTTCCTGTAACTCTTACATAAAAAATAGTTCCTTAAATCATCAACTCAAATGAGGAAAACCCAATATCGCGGAATCGCTGGGCTTATTCATATATGGTCTTTTACATTTTATTTTTACTTTCCGAAAGGAAAGTATTGCAATCATGAAAAAATTAGAATTCGAGATTTTGGTGCATTCGATTGAGCTCCAATTACGTATATATGTTATAAACCATCGTCGAAAGACCGGTATTGATTTTTGTGTGCATAGGACTTACAGTTTTCCTACAGGGCTACGACAAAGATTTCTTTTACATTATGGCCTATGGGGAGGAAATTCTTGAAAGTGAGCTTTTCTTGAAATATCTTTTCTGTCCCGACAAAAAGGGTGCTAAAATGCTCCGATTTAACGAATTTGTAGCTTTTATTTAACGAACAACATTCGCTGAAATAAAATTCGCACATAGAACTAAAACTTTGAATTTTTCGTACACAAAATTTTTAATCTTTCACACCCTAATCCAAGTGTGTAATACAATATTTTTTTTTTCTCATTTCTCCAAACGAAGCAAGAAGACAGCGATACAGAAACAGTTATTTACAATTACGCCGTTGATAACCATGATGAAGTGGCTGGATGGGAAGATGTCCTTAGTAATGGAAATTTTACAGATTATATGTCTTGGGATGCACAGCTAAGTACCTGTGATAGTGAACAGAAAGAGAATGAAGACTTTGAAAGCAGCGAAGTTGACGAAGAAACGTAAATTGAATTAAAATGAGTGACATTCCAAGAAGATGTTTGCAGCTTGAACGCTTATTTTTTTTTTTTTTTTTTTTTTTTTTGTCTCACGAGGTTGATACTGTTGTTCCTATGAAGTTAGAAAATAGAAACAAAGAACTTTGCAAAGTCAAAACAAAGCACTATCAAATATTTCTTTCCAAAGTGCCAATAAGTATGCATGCATTAAGTCTTAAGAGCAAGGAACATTAAAGAATTTAGATTAGTTCAAAAGTTGATCACCTAGCGTATAAGTTATAATTTTTAAGCTCTTAGTAAACAATAAACTTTTTTTTTAATTTCTATACCTAAGGGTATTTTGCATTGATATTTTTATACCATACTCTTCACAAAAATTGATATTCGATTTAACGAACGGGTTTGTTGGTCCCATTGAATTCGCTAGATCGAGGTTCGACTGTAAACTGCTTTAGGTGATTTCATAATTTGTGATCAATTGTAATTACAATAGTTTTTCCTTTCAAATATTTCCATTTTGTATTCTATGTTAAAGTACAGAAATACTTAAAAATTTTTTTAATGAATGTAATCTTAACACTAGAGGGCTTTAAATCCCTCATTTTATGCAATTTATTATTATTTCTTTTTTGCTCTATACCACTAGAAGCAGTAACAGTTTAAAAGTGAAACACATGTTTATGGATTTAAAAAATATATATTATATCTTGGAAACAGAAAAAAAAAGCAGAAATATTAATACATAAGAGATTTTGACTTGAATAACTTTTTTTTTTCTATAAGAATCCATATGCCTGAGCTTTTGCCTTAACATTGCATATGCGTTTGAAAGTTTGCCCGGCGACGCTTTCAAAATATTATTCAAAATCTTTGATCTGGTTTGGCACGTAAATCCCTGCACCGACGCATTTATTAAGCGACCTCTGAAATTTGAGTTTTTGAATAAAATTTGTGCTTTTAGGCCTTGTGGAGAAAGGTTGTTTTAAGGATTTTACTTTTTCCGGCCTTATAGAACGCACAGAAAGTACAAAATAATGCAGCTGTTGGAATTGCATGAATAAAGAATAAAACTGTTAAACATATTTTTTACTACCTCAAAAAATGTATATTTTTTATGTATTTAATTGCTTTCGTGCTCTGCGTATTTTTCAAGTTTCAGATGTGATAAAAATATGTCAATGTTTTGTGTTTTCTGTGGATAATTGGCACGGTAGATACAGATGAAACCTCACTCATGCAACAAGCGCATATCCAATTTATCTAAAAGTTATATAAAAATATATTTTATTTTACTGCATTCAGTGAATATTTCAATTAAACATCTACCACAAAATAAATATTGTCATTAACATAATGCAGTATGGTTCACTTAAGATTTGGATTAAGTGTTTTTCCGATTCATATACCGCATAAGTAAAATTATCAAGCATGATTTCTTCAAATTCTAAGACGATGAATTTGAATTTTTTCTTACAGAATAGTTATGTTTTTATGATACTTTTTGACAAATTTTTATTTAAAAAACATTTTCATTTAAAGAGAACACTTATCAAATTAATTGCAGCTGCGGAGCATAGGTATAGAGAGCAATTTTTCGTATAACATTATGTGAACGTTCTGGTAGAGTATGTGAAATATAGAAACACATGAAGTCTGCTTAATTTGATTCTTTCTTGTTCAAAATTAGATTTTAATATGTGTGAGGTGGTTTTGCACTTTCTTAATATATGTTAGATGTTTTGTATCCAGTCTTATGAAATTTTAAAGTTAAATGTTTTAAAGATTTATGTACTCGTATAAAGCATATATATATATATATATATATATATATATAAAACTTTAATTATTGTCAGGACAATTATATTGTTAGTAACTCTTGTTTTTAAAATTTTTATAACAGGCTAGATATAAAACATGTAATATATATTAAGTTTGATATTTAAAAGGAGTGCTAAGAAAAAATCATTTTGTTTTTAAAGCAATTTACACGTAATTCTAACTATTTAATTTGCAAAATATTGTCAAATAACTAATGCTACTTTGGAATCCTTTAAAAGTGTGTTTAAATAAGGTATCCGAAAACTAAAAAAACATAACAAGAGTTTTGATTCTAGATGGAAATGTATTTAAAAATTGAAATTTAACCTGGTTGATGACTTTTCCATGAAAATTGTTCTTCGGTAAACGGTATTACTCATTTGTTACATCGGAACATTAAATTGGTTCAATAAATAAGTAATTCATTTACTAATAATCTGCAAAAGCGCTCTAAATATTTTCGTTTGAAATACACATGTTTTAAGATATTTTTAAAAAATGTCATATTCTATTTTCCACTTTCATTTAAGACAACATTTCTAAGTTTTTAAATTCTTTTTATATGTCAAGTGGCTAAGAGAACGGTATTTTTGTATTATCTTTAGTTCAAAATATTATAAAACTATGTATAATAATATGCATATATTCTAAATACATTTATAAGTAGCATAGTGAAAGAAATAAAAATTCAGTAGAAAAATTAACTGTTCAAATTAATTGCGCTAATTTCTTTCAAGAAATTATATCTTAGCATATTGTTTTATGATACTTTCAGATTTCAGTAAGAGTTTAATTCCCTTAAAGTTCATTATTTTGAATATACAAAAAAGAAACCTATTTTTTATTAGCAGCAAAAAACAAATAAAATAAAGCTTAGTGTTAAAAAAACTCCTTAGATAACATTGTTAAACATGTTTTGTTCAAAATAAACAAGATACCCTGGTGGGTTACTCCAGTAATTGGATACTTCAAGAACACTTTGTTTCTTTTTTCCCTTTGTTACTTATTCATTACCGTTAATTAGAAATAACAAAGATTTCCTCAATCAGCAGTCCCAAAGGAAATAAAATGGGTAGTTTTCAATAGAAACATAAATAATAATAAGAAAGTAGAAGGCTTGAACTATATTACCTTGTTTTTTTAGAAAAATGTAGAAATTAATTTCACATACTGCGAGCGGTTAATTTTGATAGGGCATTAAAACTATTAATTTTAGGCATTTCTAGTTTTTAATTTATAAGTACGTGTGCTTATTTTGATGCTTCAAAGAACGCTTCATGTCCCTACAGATTTCATGTTAGAGCAATTGCAATGAATTTAAGATAAACATTTTCATTAATTTGGTTCTCAGAAAATATTAATTATAATTTACTAAATAAGCATTATTACAATAAATGTTGCAATTTTAAAATATTTTATTAAATTGACAGTTTCATTTTTCTCCAAAATCATGAAAATAAAATAAAAAAAATAAAACTTTAAATTCTTTAAAGTATAAAAGTTTGCATCGAGAGAGAAAGACTATTTTCACGGCTTTTGATCTACATCTTGCATGTTTCTTTTTACATTTATCAGAAATAATCATATGTGGGATAGTAAAATAAAACTTGAATGTTACTGATTCACAGGACACATTATATACAGGGTATGTCACAAAGATGGAAAGAGGCTTTATATCTTTATCTATTAAAGATAAGTCGGCGATGTATATTGTAAAAATGTTCAAAATAAGTTAAGAAAATACCTACGTTAAGAAAAGAATTCCTCTTGTTAATGTACAAAAGTTACACTTTTGAAATCTGTATATGACCCTCTATAAAAAAAACCATTTAGTAAATGGGCCATATGCACTAATGTGGTGAAATATAAAAGTTTAGCCCTTCATCATAAATGTCTCAGAGATACATTTAAAAGGTGATGATAAGAGGCTATAAATGAATTTGAATATGAACTTAGAATTCTAAAATACAATAAATGTTTTGTTTTTTCGTAATTTCTGCACGACCCCTGAAACGTTTTCATTTCGATAACCATTGAAAAGTAGTTCAAGTCAGCTTACATATGTCTGTACATCTCTGAGGTATTTTAAGAGAAATGATGAAACTGTATGAATCACCTCATTAGTGTATGGGGCACATTTTACTAATTGGGAATTTTTTGTACGGGGGTCATGTACAAAATTTACAAGAGAATTTTTTTTAATATAATCTTATTTCCCTACCTATTTTGTGTGTATTTTTCAATTTACATTACCCACCTTTCTCTAATAGATAAAGCAGTGGCACCGACTACGTGGGTGCTCCTGGACTCAAGCACCCACTGAACAAATTCTGTGGGTGCTCCGCACCCACAGAAATTTTAGTGCCAAGTCATAATTTGAAGTTCGCAGAAAGGGCTAGGAAAAGACGTTTATGTGGGTGCTATCGGCTTGTAAAAAAAATTACGTTGGATGCTGAACACCAGCAATCGTCTGATAACCCCAACACAGAGATGTACACACAAGGAGGGTTCCCCCTTCCCCCGCCCCAATTATGTCATTACGTAATATGAATATTTGTAAAGCATACGAAACTTTTTGCATTATTTCAGTACTAAAATGCTTTATTTGCTTATTAGTTGTGTGATATTTTAAAAGTTTAAAAGAAAATCTTTAATGACGCCAAATGTATGTGAGTGCTTCGGCATGGACGTCCATATGAGTACTTTAAGACGAGGGGGGGGAGGGGTTATTTCTTACATTTGTAAGGTCATCGGCAATCGCGCTTTCAAACATTTTAGTACTGAAATAGTGAAAAAAAAGTTAGCTAATATAAAAATGTTCACTATACTGACGGCTAGAGGGAGGGATCCGAGCTCTCACCTACTTCCCTATATGAGCACCCATGTCCTTTATAATTTAGATGCGCTTGAGGAACTTCGATGAGACAATCACTGGCGGTAGAACGGGCAAAAGCCACGGTCCCCCGGACGGAGGGGGAGCCTTTCCCAAATAGAAAGCTAGAAAAAGTGAACTGCAACATGTTGGTTGAGATTCTGTACAATGAGGTAGGACCCTATCCAATGAATTCATTACGGGCCCTAACGGTATAGTCACGCCACTGATGACGACGAATGCTTTGCAACTGCATAATTCGAAAATAAAATTTTAGTGAGGGACGGTTTTTATTTATGTAGTATGTCAGATCTCAAGCAACCACAGAAAAGTTTTCGTGGGTGCTAAATACTTGCATGTATTTAAAGGAAGTGCTTAATTTGCATGGGAGCTCAGCTCCACTACTTCTTTTTTCTCGGTGAAATTTTACACTAAATTTTAAATTTTTAATTACCATAGTAATTGTTTCTGCTGATATTAATTTTATTACATCGCAAACTAATACAGAGGTAACAAAAATTAACTTAATAATACCTTAAATTAGGTAATTAATTTTGTAAATTGCAATACAAAAAATCAGGGCTCTTGCACTTTTTTGGATAGACATTAAACCCTGTTTAAAGGCAACTGAATGACAGCTACTTTCAGCTTATCGCTTTAGTTCGGAAAAAAAAAAGACATTAAATTTTGGTACACAAATTCAAAAAAATTAATTATGTCAAATATTCAAATTTTTAGGATATATGTTTTAGAAACTGCACTATACACTGAAATAAACATTAAACCTGTATCATTTACGAAACTTTAAAAAAAAATTCTTAAAAATCGAAAATTTTAAAGAAGTGTTATTCTTTATTTCGGTATGTAGTGCAACTTATAAAGAATCATCCTAATTTTTTTCGAATCCTTGGTGCGATAGTCTACTTTAATTTGTGTACTAAGACCGTTAGACCGTTATGCAGATTTTGTTTCTTCGGCATACACCCTTATGTGCCTCGGAACTGGAGTAATTATAATAAAATTCCAATAAGTAGTAACTTAGCACATACTCTAAAATTTTAAGAAGTGCATGAAAAAAAAAAAAGGAATCCAAACAAGTAATATTTTTGTCTACTTAAAATAATAATAATAATTATAATAGTTTCTCATATGTGTACTAATTTAGAGGTGTATGGGGGTCATCTTAACTTCAGACATTTTAGCACGAAAATAATACTTAGAAGTTCAGTATGCTGTAAAAATGTTTACTATACTACGCGGGCTCAAATCTCAATCCCCCACTGCCACTTGCCTTCCTATCTGGCGCCCATGGAAACAATGTCTTTCTAAAATTCAAAGCTTTTTCACAATGCGATGTGCGACTCCCTACAGCCCCACAGGCCAAAACAGAGAATTTGCCCACTGCAGCCGAAGTCCTGAATGCCCCCCTTTCTTTCTGACCCACACAAACAGACCTCATCCCAGAATACTTGGCCTCCATGGGAAAATGTATGAATACAATGAGACTATGTTAGCCCAAGAGTACCGGAAAACGGAGAATTTGAGACAAAGCCGCTGGCTACAATCAGAAGTTCACGCGGGAAAGATAACACAGGAGTTAGGTGAAGGACTCATTCCCATTATGGAAATGTTTTGAGATAGTTCTAATAATATTACTTCAGGATTCCGAAGTGAGTAGGTTTAATTGTTTTTATTGTAAATAAAAAAACATCAAGGTCTGTCTATTTACAAGCACCTAATATACAACACTTTGTATGTCTGCGGAAAAAAAAGACGCCCATTCATCAAAAAGTGTCGGCGCTTTGGTGTTAATTGAAGAGACTGAGGCGAGGCTTCTAAGGTATAAAGGTTTGTGTCACTTTCTTCTAAAGTCTCAATTTCCTTTTCTTATTTTTGGATGATTTTAGTGCTCAGTTATTTATTGAAAAGGATGGAACAAACTGTGGTCCACACTAACATTTCGAGATGCCTTCCGTTTCATTTTCTGTGAATATTTTGTTCGATTTTTGTTCTTGTTTGACAAAGTGGAATTAGGTATTATTTGCTTTCATCTAGCCCAATTCTGTTTTTGTAAAATTATACTGAAATCATGGGCGCATGAACACTGAAATGTATGTCTCTGGTAATTTTGCAAATTTGACCACATAATGGTAGAGAGTAAAATAGCTCTACTTCAGGAGGATGCTCAAAATCATGCCTGGAGGCATGATTTTGAGCATCCTAGCAAAAAATATTTTGAATAATTGATAACTCTAAGATAAACAACTTTTTTTGTTCTGCTTTATTTTTCTGTTTGCATTTAAATAGTTATCAATATTTTTTATGTGGTCCTACACACATTTCGACATAGAAAACGTTGCATAATTCATTCTCAGGAAATTATCTAGTTTTATTTTAAAGGTATAATGTTTGTAATTTTTTTAATTTGTTGGAAAAAAAAGAAAAGAAAACAGTCAGCGCTTAGGGGTATAAAAATGTAAAACAGGAAATAAATGAGTTGAGAAACAATACTATGAATAACATTTTTTGAAAACTCTGAGGATTTCAGACAGGGATGAGATAGATTAAACAAGAATAACATTGATAGTGAATCGTCACATTCGAAAACTGAATCCCTTTTTATACAAAATTTCCATTTACATGACAAGAAATTTGACTGATTGTGATATTATTGTAGCATTTTCCCCCCCGTAATAAACGTAGTAATACACTTTTCTTTTGTTTTGAAATTTATGATGATTAGTTAAAACCAATCAAAATTCTATCGCTAAAAGTAAAAAAAAAAAAAGTGAAATAGTGTAATACACCTCTGATTTATTACAATTTATTACAAGGGCAAAGGGTGTGTGCACCCAGGAATTCTCGAATTTTGACAGAGAATTTGCGTAAGGCAAATAAATTTAAGGTGACTCCAGCACAAGCAGATTTTTCTAAAAGAAGGGCATTTCATCAGAAATACTTCATTACTTTAAAAAGAATCTTGATTTTAACTGGTTTGCTGTTATCGTTACTAAGACACAACGGTGGGGGACTTTCATTCTATGCCCAGCGTTATTTCACCGTAGTACAGATAATCGGATGCCAAAATTCACACTATTCACTTAAATTAAACTTTGAATGTCACCTTCAGCGCTGAGAAAAAAACACGCAATTTTGGTATATAAATACAAAAAAGAAAACTAATTATCTCAAGCATTTCACAATTTTTAGGATGTAGGTTCACAAGCTGTACTAGACACCCGAATAAACTAAATTTTTTTGCAGAATGGCCACTCTTAGAAATATTTTGCTGTGCACTTCCACGTTTCAGATTTTTTTCTGAAAGTTTCACGAAAGTTTTCGAATTTATTGCAGTGTGTAGTGCAGCTTATAAAGAATCATCCTGAATTTTTTCGAATCCTTGGTGCAGTTAGTTTATTTTAATTTGTGTACCAAAACCGTGAGACAGATATCGTTTCTTCGATATATACCCTCAGATATTGGATATTTTATGTGGAGCTAAAATGATTATTTGTATTACCCATTTCCCACTGGTAAAAATGTGCACGAAAAGTCAAATGATTGTGTAGTTACGAGAAAGAAAGCAAATTATAATAAAAGGAAAAGATTGACGGGTAGTTGGAAAAGATTCCATAAAGTTGGAAAGTGTATCGTTATTCATGAGTGTGCCGTATTTTTCTTCCTTGTTCCATAAAAACCCATCTTCGGAATCGAAATCTATCTTAAAATCACCTATTAAAACTATTTTACAATCTTAGCCAAGTACATTCCAACTATACTCCCCCTTTAAAATAAATCGTCGCGTTTTGGCACCAAACTTAGCTATCCTTTATCAAAAATTACATACCTTGTACGACTTTCAACATTTTATTAACCCCCCACCCCCACGGACTTTTAGGGCACCCACAGAAATTTTGTAAAGTCTGCGCCTATGGCACAGTGGTTATATCACTGAAAATGGTAGACGGCCGAAGTGTGAAGGTCCCGGGTTCGGGTCCCATCGCGCGGTCGTCGATCTAACGATCTGGAATTTTGGTAGGTTTTCTCCAGATGTAACGTGAATACGTGTTAGAACCCCTTAGGAAGTCCTCCTACCAAGGCATCTCTCATCTTAGGCAGATACCCCTCGCGCAGGTTTGCCTTAATGACACACAATCAATCAATCTGAGATAAAGACAGGGTCCTTTCTAATGGGAGAATCGCAAAATTCTTTAAAAATTGGCAAAATTAGATACCTAGTTGGCTAAATTGGTAAAAAAATCTTAACGCGAACGACAATTTACTTTCTGTTTGTGGTACATTTGGCAAAATTACGCAAATCCAGATTGCAAAAATAAAAAAGTTAGCAATATAGTTTATATAAAAGTAAGTAAGTATGTAACAATCGATTTTTGACTTGGCAGTATATCGTTATCCCCCCCCCTTAAAAAATACCAGCAATGGTTCCAGATAAAGAATTAAAACGTGTTTTCACCTTTTTGGAACGCCCACCACTTTTAACCGCTTTTAACCGCTATCAGCTGGAAATGCCGATGTATTGTTTGCTTATAATGTCTATTTGCACAAGACGAACTGCATTTTCATTCAGTAGTGGGTAAGATCTCTACTCTACTAGTAATACTATATAGGAGGGTGACCGGGAGTCTGTAAAAAAAACGCAAACGTAATTCATTTAGCATGAGGAGCTTCGCATCATTCAGTCGACGAAATAAACGGCCTTAGCTATGGTAACGTAAAGAGCTCTTTAAACAGTAAATGCTCTCAGGAAAATAATCACTAAGAATTATTCCAGAAATGTCATAACGTATACTTTTAAAATCGTTCACGTGGAAGAAGTGCCCAAGCGTAATTGGTTAGAACATTTCATGGACTTTCCCGTTATTCAAATGTTATACTCTGCTCCATTATTGCATACAAATTTCAAAGTAAGCACCTCTGAGATAGTGCATAAAATTCAAGTAAAATATACCTGCTACTATTGCTTGTTGTTTTAATGAATCGATGAAATTAAAATGCTATGTTATTCATTCCAGGACTATCAAAAGCATTTTCTTCTATATTATGGCTAACGTTAGTTATTTGGTCTAGCAGATAGACATAGAGCTATTTACAAAATATTTTTAATTTAAAGCCTTTTATATATTTCAGAAATTTCTTAATATTCTATTTATCTATAAAAGATGATATATTTATACATTAAAAAATTTTGAATGTTTCATTTCTAAAACATGCAATCTATCGTTTATATAATCCACACTATGGCAGCTCACATACACAACTTATTTTTTTTATTGAATTATTTTTTATGCAAAACTTACTACTGTAAAACTGTAAATAGTTACCACTCCCTAATAAAAAAGTCCTATTAAAGGCCTCGTTTTTATCTACCTTTGATAAAAATGCATAAAAATTTATGAAATAGTGCGATTGTACCTTTTCTCAGTAGCTGTTCATGAATTTAAAAAAAAAGGAGAAAGAAAGAAAATTAAATTTAAAAGACACCTCAATAGTTAATTTAATGTTTCTCGCATGTAGTTAAAAATATCCTTAACACACTGAAAATCCGTTTTATACCGGTTCCCTAAATGTATTCTTTTCAGTGTGTTAAGGGAATGTAGTGAATTAATTACAATAAGAGATTAATTTTAGTGAATTTTTCCTTGTACCACGAATTTTTAAAATTTATATTTCGTATGCCAAGCAACTGTCCTTTCATTCACGGATGTTTTAATTCCTTCTGATATCAAAAATTCACAAGGAAAAATTCAAGAAAAATCAAAATTACTCTAGGAAATGAACTAAAATAATCTCCCAAAAGAGCGCATAAAAATCGCATCTTTAGTTCCCCTCTTAAAATGTTACTTTCTCCGGTGTATGTTAGGGAGAGAGCCGTCACAATATCTCCACAAGTAGAGTCGACAAATTGTCAAAAGCCTGTCAAAACTTTAACGCCTTGGGTTTCGGAATCTTCCAGAAGCTTATAATTGATCCAAGTACCTCCATTCCCCCCGTACTCCCAGCTCTCTTTTGCTCTCACGAAGCCCGTTCGGCAGTGCTTATTTTTGTGCTAGCCCCCCCCCCCCCTCACACGCGATGTGAGTGAGAAAAGTGTGGTGGGGAGGATGTTGGAGGTGGGGAGGATGTCGGAGCCTCGTGTGCCCTCCCCTTGAAAGATGCCTTAGCTGCGGAGTCCCAGTGGACGCCCCAAGCTGTGTGAGCACACCACTTTATCCTCTAAGGACCCGCTTTGCTACCGAAGGAGATTATACCCGGGGTTTATTTGTAAGTTTGTCTCACGCTTCTGTGGAAATAGAAAAAAAAAACCAACTTTTCCTAGATGTCTTTGAGAATAGTTTGATTGATGGCTGAGCAGGTCTTAGGAAGCTTATATTGTTTTTAGCTCTATGTACTCTGTGTATCGGCGGAAACATACGAAACAGACTTGCTCTTAGAAAATGGGGATTATTTGGTTTCTTTTTCAGTTTACAGACTTCAGATACGCGATGTGTAACGTTGCTGTTTCCGTAATGTCAATTGATGCATAAAAGGATTCGTACTGGAATGCAAAATTTCGATATTTACTGGCAGAATAGCTTTATTTTGAAAAAAAAAAATCTAGAATGAAAAATATTTTTTTACATCAAAAAAGTATTCATTTTACTCACATGAAGATTTTTCTGTGTGTTTAATACACCACCCATTTTCATTATCCTATTTTTATCCAGCCCTATTTTTATATAACTTGTGCTATTTCCATACAAAATTATAGAATTTCGATTCAGAATTAAAAATCATTAACTAAAAATACATAAAATGGTAAGTTTTCTAGCAAAACCTTATAAGTAAAAACAAAAATCTGCTTGTTTGTTTGGGTGTGCTGCAAAAAAATCCGCACCATTTGACATTCCGGCTTGGTATTTTACTAAAGTACGTAAAAAAAAAATAAAGAAAAAAAAATAGGCAAATTTTGTTCAACTTTAAAACTCCCAGAATCCACCCTTTTTCCAATTTTTAAGCGATTTTTGGTAAATTTCACCTAAATAAATCTTTCACGACATCCCAATTTGTAAGATAGTGTGTCATGCGACGAACTATCTACTTATAAAAGTTAGCTAGATGTACGTCACTTTAATGTCACGACTTTAAAGCTGATTAGAAGCTCAATTTGGTTATGAGTCTTTCACATGAAAACTTCGCCACGACCGAATTAATAAGCTTTCGCGGTATTCGAAAGTTAAAAAAATTAAAATAACATGGTTGTTTTTTTTTTTTACTTCCTTGTACGTAGTATAAGGAAGTAATGTGATCCCGAAAAATTTTGGGGGCCAAATTTCGACTAAAAAACCGATTTTGACTACCTCTAAATTTAATTTTAAGAATTTTTTCGATGCATCTCATCGTAGGCTAGCATGCACGATCATATAAACGCGTCTGCAACTCATTTTGACCAGCGGCCGGTCTATTGTGGTCAGTTTTTCCATGCCGTCTGTACGTACGTACGTACGTACGTATGTATGTAACTCGCATATCTCAAAAACTATTGGTCGTAGAATGTTGAGATTTGATATTTAGGATTGTTCTATGATCTAGTTGTGCACCTCCCCTTTTGGTTGCAATCGAATGTATAGTTTATGTACAGGACCGCCCAAAAGATTCGAAATACATTACGCTCTATGGGCCGAAATTCATTAAACTCGCCTAACTCAAAAACTATTAGGCGTAGAATTTCGAAACTTCATATTTTGGATAGTTGTAACATCTAGTTGTGCACTTCCCCTTTTGGTTCCATTCGACTGGATAGTTTATCTATAGGACCGCCCAAAACATTCGAAATGCATTACGCTCAATGGGCCGAAATTCATTAAACTCGCATATCTCAAAAACTATTAGGCGTAGAATGTTGAAACTTTATATTTAGGATTGTTGTAACATCTAGTTGTTCACTTCCCCTTTCGGTTCCATTCGACTGGATAGTTTATCTACAGAACCGCCTAAAAGATTCGAAATACATTACGCTCTATGGGCCGAAATTCATCAAAGCGTTTTTTAGAGGTATTGGGCTATTTCAAACGACTCAGAAGTGATATATGCTGAAAAGAGTTAGAAAATGAATTTCTCCATTAAAAAAGGTGTCTTTATCATTTACAGTTCTGCTACAGGAACACTCAAAAGATTTCCAATACATTACGGTCAATGGCAATTTTAGGGGCATTCATCCATTTCAAGCACAATACCGTCTTACCACATATGTTAGGTAATGGTCCGACCACGGTCACGTGCCTCCCTCATCCATTTTACACATGCTCACAACCTATAATTACTGTTCATTTAAGGTTACCGAAAAACCGTTATCCAGATTTTCATTTACAAAATCGTTTGCAGATTGGCGTACTTAGCACCACGAATTATACCATCTTGTCGCGCTAGCAAATATCCAAAGTGTACTATAACTGCTATAATGGCATAGTTAACACCGCCAAATATATCTACTGGTCGCAGATAATGCAGCTGGAACGAACTGGCTTTAAAATAATCTGCATTTTAATTATTTTTCATTTTCAAGATATTAGTTATTCTGTTTTGGAAAAACGAATAATCACTAATTCTAAACTCCTGTTATCTAAGCGAACTTACTATTTGAAAATTGTCAACTTTGTGTAACACATTTTGAGGTACTTATTTCATATAGTTTTTATTTTTGGCGTAAAATGGGTGCATTTCTACTTCATGTTTGACAATTTCACGTCATACTACATACTTGGAAACGCTTTGTTGCAAAGGAATGAATGATTTTATGCCAAATCTCGCAACCATTCTGTTTATTTTTTCAGTTTTTTTATTAATTTCTTCTAAAATAATTCGATTTTCGAAATTTAAGTCAGCTTACCAGGTTCCTCGGAATTTTTCGTATCTGTGGGCACCTTAGTCGAAACTTAAATCCCCACGGTTTAGGAGGAGACAGGCCAACAAGCTTTGACAGAGCCAGCAGCGACAGCGGCCTTTACTTTTTTTAGAATAGAGAGACACAAGATGATGGAAAAAGATGACTTCAAATAATGAATTCCAAGAATAGAAAGCGCATATATGTGTTCCATTTTAGAGGCGGAGACTCTGTTTATGTCAGAGTCTCTGGTTATATCTGTTATGTTACTATGTGGTTTGTGAGCACAAAATAAATTAATCACAGTAGGGACGCGAAAAAGATTCAGAAATAGTCAGCCATAGAGTAAATATAGGGAATAGAGAGCGTTTTGGTATGGCTTCTTTCCTGCGATCTTCACACGGCTGTCGAGACGAAACTGAGAACAATAGAAAGCCGAGAACACACTGTAGTTGACATATTCTCCGTCATGGCGCTAGTATCATGCTCACAGAAGAGCAATTTAACGTAACGTAACGTAATGTAACGTAGAACACATTTTGGAGCACCTCATGCGAAACTTCTTATCGTAGATAGTAAGTGGAATTCAAAATTTTCACCTCATTGAAATGATCACTGTTAGATTACAGGTATGTACAGTTATAGAAATGGGAAAACATTAAAAAAGGGGGGAGGGGTGAGAAAAAAAAAAAAACAAGGAAAAGGAAGCATCCTAGCTTCCTGACAACGCCAAGGACGTGCGCATTAGAGAAATAAATAAGATCTTTAGTTTAGCACAAGAAAAGATTATCGGTAATAGTAGAGGAGCCCATGATGCTAATTGGGGATTTACTCGAGCGTCTGGAGGACCACCTATTAGATTTTGTAGTTTAGATAATAAGAAGAATAAAAGGTTATATAATGTTTCCCCTTTCAGTGGTGGGGGAAGTGTGCAGACCTTCAAAGATGTAAAAAAAAAAAAAAAGTTACATGGAGATACTTGAGCGGGTCAGATATTGATAGTTTAGATGCCCCCCACGAATCTTTGGTACAAAAGGTATGTTCATCTGCCGACTGGCGTGGTGGGGGTGGTCATCCGAAAGGTTAGAAAATAGAAAAAAAAAAATTTTCTTCGAGCGCGTCAGATATTCAGAGGGGATTTAAGTGAACCCTAAAAATGCTCCCATTCAAAACACTGACGTTTCAGAAGTGACGCAAGCTCGTGAGGCAAGAGTGCGTGAAAACATCCATGGGCGCCGGCAGAATATTTCCCAGGGGGGGGGGCAAAGACTACTTCAACGTATATATACCATGTTGGAAAGAGCAAAAAAGCAAGGGAAAAGACTGCCTACGAAAATTCAGGGGGGGGCATTGCACCCCCCCTTGCCCTATGCTGCCGGCGCCCAGGAAAACATCAAAGTAATAGGGCACACCTTTGAGAAGTCCGAAATCTACGTTAGTCCCATTATATGCAGGTCCGTACCTAGCAGGGGTGTTAGGACGGGGTCGCCGCGACTGAAGAAAGAGAGATGAGAAAGCAAGAGGGGGTCTGGGTACTGGTTTTCGTGACGTCACAAGAAAGGATGGGATTTGGAACAGTTTGCATTGAGTTCAATGGAAGAAATGGAATTAATAATGCCAATAAATACGAGTAGCTTAATTTTTTATGACGCATTGAAATAGCATTTTCGTTTTACAACACTTTGTTCTTAAATAATAGTGAATCAACAATATTTTTTGTCAGAAATTAATGAAATAAATTGGTACTGAATTTAAAGCAGTTTCAGCATTGTATGCAGTATGTTTTGCATTTCGGGCTAGCAAATACATTCTAAATGATATAATGGTTACTCAATGTTATCATTTATCTAAAATAATATGTATATGGATTAAATTTATACGTTGTATAAGCGTAAAGTCATATTTTTAAGTAAGTAAAAGTAAATATCTTTTTAAGTAAAAATAATAATTTTTATTAATTTTACATAAAACCGGAAATACATTATTTAGTTTTGCTTCGTTTTAATAAGCTTTTTGAAAGAATTGATGTTAAAAATATCCAGATTCACAAATAGTCATCTCAAGCCA
Source organism: Cheiracanthium punctorium (assembly GCA_038373885.1). Classification (NCBI taxonomy): domain Eukaryota; kingdom Metazoa; phylum Arthropoda; class Arachnida; order Araneae; family Cheiracanthiidae; genus Cheiracanthium; species Cheiracanthium punctorium. The sequence continues at coordinate 128,969 of JAWZYV010009161.1, read as the reverse complement.
TTTCGTGACGTCACAAGAGAGGATGGGATTTCAAAGAGTTTGTATTGAATTCTATGGAAGAAATCTGATCAATAATGTCAATAAACACTAGTAGCACGAGTTATAAAATCAGAAATTTCCACAATTAATATTTTAAAAAGTTGTACAATACATTCTATATATAATTATATTATACAGACTCCTAATGTCAAATTTTATTAGAAGCAATTAAAGCACAAAAAACAAGAAAATAAAAAGTAAAAGCTTTTATTACCCAAACCTTACAAATACTATAAAGTTTTTCATGAAAGCACTACAAGTGTTTGCTTTACTTTTTTCTACATAGGACTTTCAAATATCACATTGAGACATTTGAAATATACATAATTAAATATTTTTAAAAATTAGTGAGTATAACTCTTGAATATGTAAAACTGCCTAAATGCTCTCAGGGGTTTTCATGTAAAATATATTGCAGTAATACATATACTTTTCTGTTATTGTTGTTAGCATTGCAGTAATACATTTTCTTTTTTGAGTTAATTTCCAAATCTGTGTTCATACTTAATTTCAGAATTTTCAACAAATTCCGGTAAACCGTTTAGTTGGAAATATTTCTTTAATAAATACCTTCTATATTTTTGTTTTTCTAAGTATCCAGCAAATAGATTTCTCTCTCTCTCTCTTTTTACTTCCTTGTACGTAGTATAAGGAAGTAATGTGATCCCGAAAAATTTTGGGGGCCAAATTTCGACTAAAAAACCGATTTTGACTACCTCTAAATTTAATTTTAAGAATTTTTTTGATGCATCTCATCGTAGGCTAGCATGCACGATCATATAAACGCGTCTGCAACTCATTTTGACCAGCGGCCGGTCTATTGTGGTCAGTTTTTCCATGCCGTCTGTACGTACGTACGTACGTATGTATGTAACTCGCATATCTCAAAAACTATTGGTCGTAGAATGTTGAGATTTGATATTTAGGATTGTTCTATGATCTAGTTGTGCACCTCCCCTTTTGGTTGCAATCGAATGTATAGTTTATGTACAGGACCGCCCAAAAGATTCGAAATACATTACGCTCTATGGGCCGAAATTCATTAAACTCGCCTAACTCAAAAACTATTAGGCGTAGAATTTCGAAACTTCATATTTTGGATAGTTGTAACATCTAGTTGTGCACTTCCCCTTTTGGTTCCATTCGACTGGATAGTTTATCTATAGGACCGCCCAAAACATTCGAAATACATTACGCTCAATGGGCCGAAATTGATTAAACTCGCGTATCTCAAAAACTATTAGGCGTAGAATGTTGAAACTTTATATTTAGGATTGTTGTAACATCTAGTTGTTCACTTCCCCTTTCGGTTCCATTCGACTGGATAGTTTATCTACAGAACCGCCTAAAAGATTCGAAATACATTACGCTCTATGGGCCGAAATTCATCAAAGCGTTTTTTAGAGGTATTGGGCTATTTCAAACGACTCAGAAGTGATATATGCTGAAAAGAGTTAGAAAATGAATTTCTCCATTAAAAAAGGTGTCTTTATCATTTACAGTTCTGCTACAGGAACACTCAAAAGATTTCCAATACATTACGGTCAATGGTAATTTTAGGGGCATTCATCCATTTCAAGCACAATACCGTCTTGCCACATATGTTAGGTAATGGTCCGACCACGGTCACGTGCCTCCCTCAAGAACTGTGCCAAAAGTCGCCAAGCTTGGCGATTTTTAGTGACGTGTGTCTGTATATTTAACTCTCAAACCTCAAAAACTATTATGAAATTTTATATATAAGATTGTTGTAACATCTAGTTGTGCATCTCGATTTTTGGTTCCAATCTACTGGAGAGTTTATTTACAGGACCACCGAAAAGAATTTCAGTACTTTAATGTCTATGGACATCTTCAATATAATACAATTGCAGACAGTGATTGTTTGGTACATGCCCAAAATCTCGCCGACTGTCCTGGACTTTGGCGAGTTTTGCCGAAATGTCGCCAAATTTGGCGATAGTCAGTCATTTCGTCCATGCCCAAAGTATCGCCATTTGTCATCGTTCTTGGCGAGTTTTGGCGAAATATCGCCAAATTTGGCGATAATCTGTCATTGTTGGTCCATGCTTAATATCTCGCCAAATGTCGTCGACATTGACGAGTTTCGCCGAAATATCGCCAAATTTGGCGCCAAAAATTATTTCGTATTTTTTATAACTCTAAAACTTTAACCCGTAGAATTTTGAACTTTTGTATTTAGAACTATATTATAATATCTAACTGTTTTCAATATCTTTTTTGACAGCAGTCCACTAAGAATTTATTTATAGGGTGAGCCAAATGACTTTAAATACATTAAGGTGTATGGATGCATTTAATTCATTGAAAGTCTGTGGTCAATGACTACTGTGGCTATCCCCAAAATCTCGCAAACTATCTCAAGTTTGTCGGCTTTTGGTGAAATATCGCCAAATAAAGTGTCAGAAGGAAATCTTTCAAATTGAACTCAGCTTGGCGATATCGAAATATTTGGCTAGAAATCGCTAAACCTTACTATTATTGATATTTTATCTCTTTCAAACAAATAAGTTTAGAGGAAGTGCGTAGAAAACATTTTTATTTAATAGACGTGCAAGGAAGTCATGTGTTGGACACATCAGATTTTTTTTTTTTTTTTTAACCTTTTCTTTCAGTAATTTGTTGCATATCACCCTTGAATGACGACATTTTGATGCCATGCGTATAAAACTGCATTGGAATAATTCTTTATTGGTTTTAAATCATGAAACAATACACGGATTTAAATTCTCACATGGCATGGATTGCATTTATTGACATGCATTTAAATTGGCACATTAAAAATTTATCTTGTTAAATTTTTAATTTTATGTTTATCAAAATCTTCTATTATAATAAAATCTGGATGCAAAAAACGCATGAAGGGCCTATCTCCTCCGGAACAGTGGGGAGTGGAGTTTTTACCAATTCATCCACGGATTCGGAAATTTCTGAGGAAGGTCTTCCGCTAACTCAAATTTCGAAAATCGAACTATCTTGGGACATATTGATAAAAAAAAACATGCCAAAAAGGCTAATTTTCGCTCTTCGTAATTCCGTAATTGTAACCGCTGTAGTGAAAAAAAGTGTAAGTAAAAGTAATAAGCACGTGGTTGCCATGTGTGGCGATTTTGCCGAATCAAATGTTTTAAATTCTAAGAAAAAATAAAAGAATAATAATGATTTTTTTTTTTTGCTAGCTTTTATTTGTAAAGTTTTTTATTTTTTTTATTATAATATTGTGTGCATGGGAAATTAAAACAGGAATGAAATGTTTTATACGCAAAGTAATGATTGAAGATTTCCGAGACTAATATGTAAAATGTTTTAGTTGGCAATAAATAAAATGGCTGATTTTCCGATTTTGGGAAAGTGAGTTCTAGCGGTTTGTACAGTTTTAGGCTTGGCGCAATTTACTCAGAGCTTAAGGAAATAGCATTTTTTGAATTATATGATAACACTGGTTGCATGTCCCCGCTACTAATTTAATAGAGCGCAAATATTAAGTATGTTTAGATTTTTTAATTTACCTTTTATATCGATTGTTAAAACGCTGCTAATTTTATTTTCATTATGCAAATTGTAATCGAGGATTTTTTTTTCTTTTAATGAGAATAAACATGCGAATGGGTAATTTTTTAAGATGAAAATTTCAATTCCGTGCGAACAACAGGTACTTCGTCTAGTACGCAAATGAATTTAAGAGACAGATTTTTCAATATGGGGAAAAAATTGTTCCATATTTGAACTACAAAAATTGGAAAATAAAATCGTTAACAATAATATACCTTCAAAGACAAATTATTAGTATCCATTAACAATAATAATTATTTTGCCATATTATTTTGCGAGAATGTTTCTGAAAGTACAAATTTTAATACTTTAGAAGTCTATCTCTTAACGGTGTTATTCGAAAAAATCGTGTGATTTTGGTACATAATTACAAATAAACTAATTATGCCAGGCACTTCAAAATTTTGAAACCGTCTCTTTACAAGCTGTATTACATACTACGAAGACAGGTCAGTCTGTATCAGTTTCAAAACTTTTAGAAAAAATTCTTAAAAATCGGAAATTTTCGCAAAGCGTGTCACTTTTCGAAAAATCTATCAGATGAAATCCATGTTTAAGAATTTTTTCTGAAAATTTCACAAAAGCCACAGCGTTTTCGCTTATCGTAGTGTGTAAAACAGCTTATGAAGAACCATCTGGAATTTTTTGGAGACCATGGTGCTATTAGTTTATTTCAATTTGTGTACCAAGACTAAAAACAGAGTTCTTTTTTTTTCGAAGAACAGCCTTAACAGTGAATTCTTATTTTAGTAGGTCACTTAATATTGAAAAACACTCTCTAAGATCTGAAAACAAAAAGTACCGCTTTTGTTTTTGAAACAATTAGAATGTCTTCTTTTCACTTTCCGAACATGTACCATGTAAGGAAAGTATTGTAATCATGAAAAAATTCGAATTCGAGATTTTGGTGTATTTACACGTTTTGAGGTCTTATGCATTCATTTATGCTATTTTTACGAGATGTATGTATGTATGTGTGTATGTGAGTGAACACGATAGCTCCTAAACGGGACATTCGATTGATCTCAAATTGGGTATATATGTTATAAGCCACCGTCGCAAGACCGGTATTGATTTTGGTGTGTTTAGGACTTATAGTTTTTCTACAGGGCTACGACAAAGATTTCTTTTACATTATGGCCTATGGGAGGAAATTCTTGAAAGTGCGCTAGCGTTTAAACGGTACATTCGATTGAGCTCAAATTGGGTATACATGCTATAAACCACCGTCGAAAGACCGGTATTGATTTTGATGTGTATAGGACTTATAGTTTTTCTACAGGGCTACGACAAAGATTTCTTTTACATTATGGCCTATGGGAGGAAATTCTTGAAAGTGCACTAGCGTTTAAACGATACATTCGATTGAACTTCAATTGGTATATATGTTTGAATTATTCATCGATTAAAATTTATTTAAATGCTTGGTAATGATCTTATTCGTAAGTGTTCGGAAAGTCGAGTGGAGTCACTCCAGATTTTTTAACATTTGAATTCAAAATCTAGGGACTTGTAGCAAGCATATCTTTGATAAGAAAAGCATTGGAAATCATTTCTTATATCAACATTATTAATGAGTAGTATAATTTCTTCCCGTCCTACAAAACCAAATTTACAAATTTGACGATATTAGGCCATGGACAGAATGTCACTATCAACAAAATCGATATAAATGAGCATAATATGAGGATACCACCTCCAGACGGTAACCACAGTAGTAGCACAGACATATTTCCGTTTTTTAAATTTTCTCTGCGAATCACAAAGCTATTTTTTTTTTACTGTTCGGAAGGGACTTGCGACTACTTAAGCGAAGATATCACCTCCTGGCAATAACAATAGTAGCAACACGCGCATGCGCATAATGACGGCTTTTACTAAAATGAAAGTGACTTTTTGAATTGTCTTAGTAAAGTCGCTTTTTAAAAATTAACTAACTAATATTTTCCTTTTAATGAATTTAATTTTTTGAAATAATGCCATTGTAGTAGCAGAAATGGAGTACATTTTTATCATCATAAATCACACCATTAGGAGAATTAAATATTGCATCTGCGCATTTGTAAATCTATTGTCAGCACAAACTGTGGCATAGCTTATGTCCAATTGTGCACAGTTGAGAAAAAAAACCGCTTCGCGTTTTTAGCGTTCTCTAACAACACTCCCAAAGGATCTCCCGCCTACATAAGCGTTTTGAGTACACAGGCAGTGACGTCAAACTATCAACCCCTCTTCCTTACAGGAAATTCTATTCCGAGTCTGATGTCTATCAAATTCGATTCATCACTGATATGCAAATGTGCTTTTCATGCAGTGAATAATTCTCTCTGCCTTAAATCTGAATAGATATTATATTACGCTCGATAATTATCGCTTAATTTATAAAGTGCAGAACGGGGGACCTTTCAGTTTAATTGGCATAATATTTTAAAATCTGCCGACTAATATTTCCTAAAACTGATTAATAATCAGATTACAAACATTCATTAGAGCGATAATTCAAATAACATAATTATGATTAGAATTTGCCTCAAGTAGCACTTGCGTTTATTTCAGCATGGTTGCAACAATTTCAGCGTGGTTGTAGTATTAAATTATTACGCTTCCTCTTAGCTTGGAGCCACTTTATTACACTGAAAAAAATGTTTTGCTGATTTAAGAAAATTTTAATCTGCACTATTTTAAAGAAATATTTTTCTTGAAACAACTAAATATATTATTAATTTTACTAACATGTTGTTAAAGAATAACAAATATAAAAATGTTGAAACATCGTCAACCAAATTTTGTTGAATGTACAAAATTTTATTGAATTCAGCAAATCATTTTTTTTCTGCGTGTGTATCTATTTAAAACTCTATATAAATCAAGCCTATCAATAGATTTCATACATGTAAAGTTTAGATTTTTTGTGTAAAAATCTATTATTTTAAACAAATTGCTAATTGTGTGTCTTTAATAATCTTGTGCGTCTTTGTCTAATTTGTGTGTGTATAAGTCGCTGGTAAGTTATTTAATCATCAATCCCTAATAACAATATTAATTATTTTTTTTCAAAACTAGAAAAATTGATTAAAACAAAAGATAAATTTATTAAGTAGCTAAAAAATTCATTTTTTTCGTGAGCGTAGATTTATTTTATAAATTCATGCAGTAGAAACAATTGTATTAATGAAAAATTCTCAAACTCAGTACTTACTTAAACATATTGTGTAGTTGGAATATTTACTCTTCATAGATATACAATGGCTGCAGCGTTTATTTGGACAACTTTTTATATTTCAAAATACGGTTTTATGGTTAACATAAATCCTGTTACTTATTTATTAATTTTCATACGTTTATTTTCACATTTCAATGAATACTTTTTTTCTTAAATAAAAAAACATTATTACATTGAAATTTATTATTTTTTTAAATATAGAAATTAAATTCGACAATATTAATTTGTTTTGCAAAAGATGTATTGCTTTTAATAAACAATCTATATTAGGTGGATATAACTGTATTTAATCAAAGATCAATTTCTAAATGTTAAAATTGTACTGTAATCCTTGAGGGTAGGCTTAAAATTTTCTGTTAATGATATATTTTTTTTTCTTTATTTAGAGTTCTTTTAATGAAATTTATTTCGTTTCTCTACCAAAAATGAAGATTTTTGAGAGAAACTATCCGTATATGAAACTGTATGAACTGTATTGTTATTTATACAGTTATTCGAGATTGCATGTATAGGAAATAAATAAAACCATATTTATACGTATTCTGGTATTATCGTGTTATCACTCTTTTCAAATACGCATATCTAACACATTATTAATGATATAGGTACAGCCTGGATATTTACCACCAAGGGCTAGATAAAACGTTTGTTTAGTACACCGATCTAGGAAGGATTATGCATAAGGATATATGTAGAACTGTTTAATGGTAACCTTTGTGGATAAGGATTACCGATTCGATGCATGTGTAAGTCAGTAAAAAAAAAACATCACCATAATTGGCTGATATCTTAGCTTTTCAAAAAATATGTCTTAAAAAACCAGTTTGCATAATCATATTTTACAAAATGATATTGCTCAAAAGATTTGCTTCAATAAAATGTTAGTTCTCTTTCAAGTATATTAATATACACTCGAATAAATTGCATACATTAGAAGCAAACTTCTGATCCAATAACTTTTATGAGTTCATCTCTTATGCCAAATGAAATTCTGACTTTACCTAAGCATCTTTCACCTTCTTCCGACTTGATCAATCGCAGGGATATGCTTTGACATTGTCTCGCGGGAAATGTTTGACTTAAAAATGAATAGAAGGCAATTCGAACATCAATTAATCCTTACCATGCATGACAGTCTTACCAAATCATTTGACTTTCTGCTCAATCATTCGCGTTGCAGCCTCATTTAATCTTAATTTGACTTGTCGCATTTGATAAACGTCCTTAAAAGAGATAGGAGAAATTTTGAATTTAAATAACGTGTGGTTCATTTGATGTTCTTTTTGGTGGGCTTAACTTAAATCTTCCTTCATTAGTTATCATTTTGAGAATGTTTATTTACTCTCGATGTAGTTAGCTAAGATATGTAGTATACAACGATATATTTAAATACATTTTCATATTTTCCCTAAAACAGAATAAATTATTGAATGTGTTTAATTAATAGTTAAGGCACTGTAAAATTTTAGTATTTAGTATTACATATTTTACTGTTCACAGATTTGCATCTACTTTTACTTTTTGAAAAATGATTTTTTTTTTTTTTTTTTTTTTTTGACGGCCAATGCTAAATCTTTCTAACAGAACGTACATTATTCAAGAACTTGGAACATGTACTGTTGTATCTCAGTCACTATGAAGAACATTTCTTTAAAGAATAAAATTCACTATTTAATAATATTAGCTTCGTTAGTAACTAATAGATTCAATGGGCAATACATTTTTGTGTTAGACAGTGTTTTCTATGCTAACGTGTATGAAAACTTAAAACAGAATTGTTTTGTATACTGTGTACGCAATAGCACAAATTACACGGACAAAAAGAAGTATCCGAGAGTAAAAATAATTTATCATTTTAGTATTGGGGAATTTTGAATGCATCTTTTTAAAGCAAACAATTCGAAAATAAATAAGAGTGCATGACTCACATTTCATATAAAAAAATGATTATGTAAATTTAACCTAGGACAATCTATTTACATTCAAATCTATGTTTGATAGGATGTTAAGGGAGTGTTTAGTAAATTTAAAGGGTTCTTAATGCAAACTTTAAACACACAGGAGTCAAACACATCGAATAAATTTATGATCCAATTTCTTATTAGTGAAATTTATTAAACTGCTACGCAATTGTAAGCGCACTAAAATCAACAGAAATATAGCCGAAGTACACCTATTTTTTCTTTTTCGAATTCTACGTTTTAAATGTGTGTGTGTAACATAGAAAATTCATGCCAAACCATTTGATTATGAAACTTTTTACCACAAAACAATACTCTTGAGCTAAATTTGGCGAAGTGTGGATTTGTGGTGATCAACGGTGATCAGACACGTAGAGAGAAAACTCGGGGCCCAGGGGTCGAAGTTCTGGCGGGCCCCCTCCCATAATGATCCAATTATTCTCATTGTAAAATAGAAATAAAGTGCTTTTTCTTTCACTCTGGCATTTTCACTTTCCTGATTTTTATTTAAAAAATTTAATGTTGGTCTTATATACAAATAATTGCCTTCTTTTTCTTTACAAAAACAAAAGTTCTCGCTGTTAAAAATGAGCTCTTCTCTAGGGTCTGATTTACCGAAAACGATCAGAGGCCGTTCCGAGCAGACTGATCCACGACGACTGGTTCCGCGCAAATCGTTCCCACCATCGCGACGTGAAACTAGTTGACCAGAGCCAGATGACCGCACAGGCTACTTATGAGTCGAACTAGTTTAAGGGGCCGAAAAAGGATTAAAATAGTTTAAGTTACATTGTTTAAAAAAAAGCATAAACGGCACATGCCGGCTTGCAAAAATATTTGTTTACACTGTATTCAGGAATAGAACAAACGTCCTATATCAAAGCATTCCAACATCAAGTATTCATCGAAGTGACATCATTGAAAGCATAACTTTTGTGAATTTAATTTAAAAAATGTTTGGAAAAGGGTGGGGTGGGGGAGTTAAACCTTTCCCTTATATACGGCACTGCGAACAAATATTTCTACCTTATGACTATATGTGTCAACAAGGAATGACCGTACAGGGACCCCCCGGAAATGGCTAGGCTGGGGACCCCGAATATCTCAATCTGACCCTGCAAATACTACGTAGTTTTAGCAGTCCGGTCCAAACCTGCCAGTAAGTCTCCGCCCTCACGAAACAACTAAGTATGGTCTCGGTATATGTGACGTAGGGCATCAGCTTCCCTTATTCCATTCGGTGCTAGACTTCACGTATTCTTTTTACTATCTATACAAAAACAAAAACAAAAGTTTCCGTAAATTTATAATTACGGGCCCCGAGAAAACCCGTGCCCGGGGGGAATCCCCCTCTTCCCCCTCCCCTCTCGCCAGGCCTGACGGTGATGATATTTCTTTAAATCAGGAGATCCATTTTTTAATTTAAAAATTATTTCAATCCTGTTATAATCGTCTATATTCTATTATCGTCTAAATTGATTAATGTGCCATAGAATTGATTAGTAGGCGTAATGCACTCAATTTCTTTTGGGTGCTATTTTAAAAGAATTATTAATTCTTCATGAGTTATTTTCGAAAAAAAGCACAATTTTGTAATCCTCAACAACACATACAAAATGTATTTTGCTTAAAATTAATTCTCTGCAAAGTACATTAGGCAACGATTACCTATAGAATGTGTTTTATTCGAATTATTTTGAGTACTCTTGTAAAAGAACCATAAATTCAACATACATCATTTTCATGTTTACGTACTTGGGAATAACATGTGTAAAATTCATTGAAATTGATGTATATTCACAGCAGTTAGAGTTCAGACAGACAAATAGGCAGAAATAAAAAGAAACGGGCTTTGTTAAATTATCTCAAGTGCAATTATAAATAATTCAAAACCGCTAATTCTGAATATCTAATTTGACCTCATACATTTATCGAAAGCGTTTATCTGAAATAAGTGGAACAATTTTAAAGCAAAAGGCAATTAAAATATCGAAGAAAATGAACACAAAATGCAGAGTGGAATACACTCCGAAACGATAAACGATGCAGCTGATAACGTAAATGATGAACGGACGCCAAGATAATAACGCAACTTCAGACTACTAAACGAGCCTCCCCTTTCTCCCAAATGCATATTTAAAATATCCAGCAAAATATATGCGCGATAACAACGAACATGTCACACGTGAACAATCGGTTTCATGTGCCCCAGATCAGCTGCCAGACTCTGCAAATAATCTATTATTTTACGCATGCATTAAATCTTCTGGCTGAGAAGATATCAAAGCCGTTGCTGGTGTAATTCGAGAGAAATTCCAAGACGGGAATTCCAGCAAAATGTGTGTTGCTTGCAGGACCCATTCAGATGAGGTAGTGAAGAGCAGATTACAATGTCTTGGTGCAGTTTATAAAGACGAACATTTCATTCGTAGTAGGGAATCCTTAAGCAGGATTTTGAAATATGGTTCGGGTGTGTGTATGGTGATAAGTTAAACAACGAGGTATTACGTGTAATGCTGTCTTGGTGGTTCTGTTGTCCAGAATGGTTTGCGTGTTGAAGAAGTCTGCTTGGATTATGGGTTGATATGTTATTTATGTAAATGTATTATGTGGTTTGTGTTGTTGTAAAAGTTGGTGTTAGCCGTTGTAGTTGAAATGCATTTAACGAATACATTATAGAGATGCTAATGTAAAGACAAAATAAAAGTAAATTCAAACCCAAACTGTTTACTTCGCAAGAGTTTCCTTAAGTAAATTTAAAAAAATGAAATATTTAATTTCTTATACAATTAAAACGATTTTTCATGTAAGAAATTACAAAAAGAATTTACTTAAATAGCCAGCTATAATGCTAACTTATTGTGAAGCCTTACCGAATGCTACCTTTATTATGGTTAGAAAAACAAAATATGTATCAATAATTTTGTTTACATTTTTATAAGTTAACGGGAATATTTCATTATTGTTCAATCTAAAATCTCAAAGTATCATATATGGTGTAGTGTAAGACAAAATTAACTAATTGGAGCTCTGATCGTAATTAGCCGTAGCTTGTAATTTCTGTTTCGTAAATAATTCGATAATGGGCAAGTTCAGAAAGGAAAGATAACTTGAATATATATTTATTTAAACAAAAATATTATTAATAGCTATTAACAGTATTGGATTGAGACTGGCAGGAAAATGTATTCTCAATGCGCTAAGCAGGAGCCTGATGAGCTGCAGCACATGAAGCCAAGCTACCGACAACAAAGATAGCTGCTAAATTATATTATAAAAATATAGCTGCTTATTACAATTATAAAAACGGTCTGCAGACAAAACGGAAGTAGACCTTTAAATCACGACTTGAAATTAGACATGGATTTAACTGGTCCCTCAAACACATATTTAAAGCAATGCATTTTTAACGTGAAATATTTACTGAAAGGAAATATTTTGTGCTAGCTGCAACCATATAGGAAAAAAAATGCAATTTCTTATAAGCAATGCCATATATGATATTATCTAACTAAACTGAAATCCAAACATGCTTTATGAATACAGTAATAGGCTGAAAGAAGCAGTATATAAAATTATTTATGCGTTGATTTATAAAATTAATAAAGAAAGCCATTTAATAAAAAGAGGTTTCACCAGAGTTGCCAGCTGCTGAATAGTGTATTAAGCTATTGAAACTGGTCGCTTAAAATGGTTAAACAGTTAAATTCTATAGTTAAAGTCATGTGAAAAAATGCATCCCATCGGTTGTGATCAGTTTTTACTGTATATCACAATTTGAAATGATGTCGAAAATAATAATAGGCATATAGAATTCATTTCTGAAAAGGATATTCTATATATTACATTTATCATAAAAATATTACAGTCCTAGTTTTGAAACACCTTTCCGTGGACAAATCTTTTATTAACTTCTTCATATTGCTTTGCAGTTTAGGGGAAGGCGGCAGAAAATTATTCTAGCAGGCAAGGCATATACAGGTAGTCCTATCTACCAGGTGACACGTAAAGTAGTTCTGCTAAGTGAAGAAGAAGCAAATTCATGCGTCACAGCACTATGAGTCGAAATAGAAACCTTTGAAAAATTAGGTTTTATAACATTTACTATAAGGTAAGCCCTAATTTTCCTATTTGTTTATATACACAGTCTTTCATGTACATATATATGACACTGTTAACTGAATGGAGAATCTTTTTAGTTGTGAATTACACTAGCTAAGTTTGCTATGTTCCTCAGCGTCATCCAGTACTATGAGCTAAAGTTTGCAGTCACATGCCAGTTAAAATGATCCATCACCTGAAGAAACTCCAGTACCAAATCCTAATCATCATGGCAGCTTCAAGGATACCCAAAATGCAGGACTCCACATTACATCATTCCGTTTAAGTATGGGTTTATTCTAGAACATAATATTTGAATTATACTTTTGAAGTAATCCATTTTATTGTTTGTGACACTTTTTTATTTTAAAATTTTCGCAAAATAAAGTAGGCATACTATATGATTGCAAATGTTTCTTTTTTTATTTGATTATGTACTGTCATCATTTGATTATGTACTGTTATAAAAAACAGTTTAAAGGACAAAATAATTTCATTTTCAAATGAAATTATTTTGTCCTTTGGTTGATGGTAAAATGATCCGTTAGATATTTTATCAAAGTACTATATTTTCATTACTCAATGGGCTTTTAAAATACTATTAAAATATATTTATTGTGCAAAATATAGTGTAAAACATGATAGCAAAGGGCTATTAAGTTTTATTAAAACGTTTCTATTTTATTTAAACTTAAGTTTTATTTAAAATTGTGTATTTTAAACATCCCCCTTGAGGGAATCGTTTTAGCCCCACCCCCTATATATTTAAATGATGAATGTTGTTATATTTCCAAATGAATCTCACTTACTAGTACTATGCATTGAACTTATTTACATATTGTTACAAAAAGTGTTAAATGTACAAATTCCACGTATAATTCCCATTTTATTCTGACGGAAAATTATGTTTACTTCAAAGTATAAGAAGATAAAATCAATGCGCACGCATTGATTTTATCAATTCTTATTTATTTAGATGTACTTGCCTATAATAAACAATTTACAATATAACCCCCCCATAACAAGTTAGATACGTCATTTCTGTGTTATACGAATCCGCGTTCAACGGGTCCTGAGCTTTGCTCAACCTGGAGCGTACACCCCGCTGTTCAACCGCTGCACACCTTAATTGAGCCAGGATTTCTATTACTCTGGGACAGCCGATATCATATTTTTTAGTGTTGCCGTTCAAAAGTCAGTATTACAGGAGCTAAAGCGTAATAAAATCACAACATCTGTCTCAATTTACAGTGATGTAACAGTCTCTTTTAACGTTTTATAGGAACCCGATTGCAATTTTTTCTCCATGTTCTAGGGATACTGATTGTATGGACCGTTGCTATAGAGGGATCTACTGTGCAATTATTTTCAAATGAAGGTCTATTTTGCTGTTTGTTGAATGTAAAGTAACCCATTGGACACTTCTTAAAATAATATGTTTTCATTACACTGCTTTAAAATATTACTAAAATATGTTTATGACGCAAAATATAGTGTAAAGTATGCTAGAAAAGTTTTATTTAAACATTTATGCTATTTTATACAAATTTCCCCCTTAAGGAAATCTTTTTAGGGCAAATTACCCTTCCATAGTAAGGATCTGTAAGAAATAAAGTACTTGAAAAATTCAAGACATTTTCTGATATTGGCGGGTATTCCTATGCCTCAGGTTTATGCTAAGCATTTGAGCTAGCTTGAACTGTATTCGAGAAGTAAAAAATTAATTTACATTTCTTTCGGAGAAGCACCGGCATATTGATGGTATCTTAGTGCAGCTACTTGCTCTGCAACTTCTTTCAAAGGTGTGAGGAATCCAATCTATCTGAGTTGATTTCAGGGGCCCTACCACGATGCTATCGGAAAGCTTTTTCGTAGGGGATATATCAACCCTTCTCCACTCCTGACGTCACATTCTGAAATAAAATATCTCTCTTGTACCACGAAGCTGTCAGAATCGTTCCGATTTCGAAATCACTATTGCGATTAATACTATTTTTTCCCGAAAGGATAAATGGAGGCGAAAACTCATTTCCGATATGCAAGAGTAGATGAATACGTTTTAAATGCTTAATACGCAGTGTTAATCACTCCCACAAAAGGCCCATTTTCCTTAGCTTGAGATTTCCTCATTGTCAAGAAGCACACTCCTTCCTTGATCGATATCCCCCAACCCCTCGGAAAATCTGAAGACAATGCCTTCGTTTAAGAAGAAGTGTAGAAAGCAATGTGTTTTGATTTCATGATCGGTCACAGTTCCGCCAGCCCTAACATGCATAAAAAGCCTTACTTCTTTTATATGACACAGCACCAAATCGACTTTCCAAGCTATTTATCCAAAGAATTTGACTATCCGTGAGTAAGAAGCATCAGTCACTTCAAGTCGTACTAAAACATTCCGAACTTGTACCATGTGTAATAATAATGAAGCTACTGTACAACACATAATTAAACCACTGGACTGGGTGCGAGAAAATCTACTTAAGAGATCTTACTTGGAGTTGGATTTTAGGAAGACGAATGAACACAAAGGCCTGATGTTATTTATTTCAGAGACATGAGTAAGAAAAAAAAAACTATTGGTAACTACAATTTTAGAAAACTTACTAAACTGAGATAGGATGATAGCAGTTTTATCAGTGCAGCCAACTTGACTTGAAAACATGGGTAGTAAATCACGTTTAAGAAACGCTATTCTATACTTAGAAATTGATTATAAAACAGACTAAATTATTAGGAAAATTATTTTTTTTTTCAATTTTCACATCTGTCTTCTGATGATCCGTAGCATTTTCAAATGGCCATGCATAAAAATGCATATTTGAACAACTAAAATAGTGCTGTAATTAATATTTTCACTCTTTGGCTTTTAGCGGGCACAGTACCCAAATTATTAGTAAATGAAATTTGATATGCATCTTGATAATTCTATTAATTGCATGTTAATGCGATTACAGTATTGTTCAATTAATAGAATTTCCTACCATATAGTCTATTGGATCAAATCTTAATCAGACAAACACTGGATTCGCTTTAGAGAACAGTGAACATTTGTATACTAAATACTAATATCCAATCAGCTATAGAGATTAAACAATTATTCCGTAGATAACAGTATACAGAAAATTATGTATGGAATGCGTACTCCAACAAAATTATGTGTTTTACGATCTTTAAAGAATGATTTTGAAAGTGCTGAATTTAATTTTTTTTTATTTCTTACATACAATTCAACACATATTTTAACAATTGAAATCAGCATAGTAAGTCTTTTATAGAAAAGCTGGAAATTTTATAGAGTAACTTCTGTGTTTTAATCTAAAATGCACAGTTTAGAACTGTTACTGATGTAATATAAATTAGTTATATTTTTGAAACCCCGTTTTTTTACATATACAGTTTAAAGCACAGTTCTTTGTCCCATTTCATGAAAAAAGGGTTGAAAACATGAACATAGTGCGTTTAATAAGGATAAAACTGTTGAAAACTATACAGGATTGTGATTTTGTGAAAAAATAATATGAAATCACAGCGCATGGGCTTAAATTAAGATAGTGAAGAAAAGGAAATTGTTTTGTTAAATTCAACAAAAATATATTGATGCTTTTTTAAGCTAAAAGTTTTGTTGTATGGTTAAAATTTTCATTTATTTAAATGAATCTTTTTTTCATTCAATATTATTTTAATTAAACAAGCAAAAAATATTGCTTCAACTAAAATACTTTATTTAACCAAATGAAGCTTTTTCTTTCTTTTTTTTTATTCAATAAACATTTTTGAGTACAGAAATATATTTTCTTTTGTGTGCAAGTACATTCAGGGGAGAGACGTTCTATAATAAAATAATGATTAAATTCACAATTTTTAATTGTGAACTTTTACAGAAATGTTACAGCATTTTTATATATAGATAAAAACTGTCATGCGTTAGAATTTAGATAAGTACAAGAATGAAAGTCTATTGTATGCGTATATGTAGAAAGGCACTATACAGAAAATAATGTTTACTCTTTTGAAGTATTTAAAAAAGTTCTCGAAGAATTGTAAAAAAAGATAGATAATGATATCAATATATTTTTGCAGGAATTATAAAAATTTTGCTAATGCGGAAATTTTTAAATTAACTTTTATAAAAAGTAACGATAGTGTTTAATGATTTTAAGCAGTTTTTTATTCATTCTATTCAGATTATGAATTACGGAATACGAATTCATAACTTTTATTTTATTCGTCGTATAAATGAATAAATACAAAAATGTAATGAGTGGAAACAATATTTCTCTCTTGTCTTTGTAAAAAAATGTAAAATATATTTTTAGAAATTAAATTGAGAAAAAATTGTCAATTGATCACTATTATTGTGTTATTAATGAAATATTTGAAATAGAATCTATAAAACAGTGATTAATTTGAATATGCATATTATCTTGCACTGACATCAATTCTAAAACTTAAATATTCTCGATACCATGCACAAAATCACTGGTCTGATTTAAACAGCATTTACATGTATGAAAAGTAAAAGTTTGAAGAAGAAATCGAAATAGGAGGTTATACTGGAGACAATCATGAATATTTCAACCGTCGAATAAAACATTTCCACTTGTTATCCCATTTAATACTAGAATTTCTTATATTATTTTTCAAACTATCTAAAACATGAAAAATATGGACATGATTTTTTGTACAATAGTCACAATTTAGTTATTTTAAATGAAATATAAGCGTTTTCTAAGCATTTTATCATGCATAACTTTTTATGAAAGTAATAAATCTTTCTATAATATTTATATTAGTTTAAAAAATAATGCAGGAAATATATCCTGATAATTTCTTTTCCTTCACTTTGATAAAGTATTATGTACACATATTTTTTCAGTGTGATTGAAATGTAATGCATTGATTCATATCTAGGACATTTGCCCAAGGATATGTGTTATTTTTTTCTAGTTCACTTACGAAGATTATTAATCAAACAAGTCGTTTCATTTTATGAAATAATTTTTAAAACAATATTTAAACTAATTCCAATGTGTAAAACTTTTTATAAAGTGGAATTAGTTTATATAATGGTTTATTATTTTAGTTTATATATATATACATTAGATTATATATAAAAATAAGTATGAATTAAAAAGATGCAAATATCAAATATATAAAATCTGATACTTAAATGTTTAATATCTTACAGACAAATACATACCATGTGGATATCAAGTGCTTGGTAATTTAAAATTCCTATTACTTGCATAAAATGCAAAAATTGTGTACATAATTAAAGAAATAGATTTATTTTTTAAATATTTCTTTATTAATTTCAATAATATTCAATTTTCGATATTAGAATGCTCCACATAATTCAATCAGTGAACCTTAAATTTCCATGAGAAACGGAAGTCTCTGAATAGATTATTTAATAAAAAAATGTTCTCTGACTAGATATTACCGAGCTTGAAACGAGCATAATTGGATTAAATTTTAATATTGAATCTAATATGATTCATTGAAATTAAACATAACTTGTAATGCACGTATTACTTTAATTAAAGATGTTGAAACATTGCATTATTAATGTAAACACAAGAAAGGTTTAGAACATAATCCCGAAATACTGAAACTGACTTTTCATAAAATATATCTTAATCGGAGAAAGCATTTTCAATATAGTAGTACATTTATATTCCTTGAAAAAGAGAAATACCATTTGCAAGAAGAAACCAAAAATAGCTATCCCAAACAAGATCGAACATTAAAATATATAAAAAAAATAATCTTAATTTAAGCAATTACAAAATTAGCCAATCATTAATTTCACGAAACATGACTCATTTGATGTGCCGGATACGATTCCGTAACACGCCTTGAACTTTACGTAATAAAACAGCACCACTGTAGTGCTAGCGATTCATCAAACTCTATACATGTTATACTGCTTAACACTTCCTAGAGGCAGAAACCGTTCAATAACCACGCATCTCCGAGGATATCGAGACAGTCTGTTCAGCATGCAATATTTATCAGGTCTTTCATTAACGCTTCATATTGATGCTGATGGAAAGGACCTGTCTCAGGATACTGAGTGGAAACCTCTGGACTGAAGAACATATTGGTGATTGCTTTATACGCATTTATAGATACGTGGAGATCTATAAATGAGAGATGCATCTTTATTTTTTCGCCTTGTGAGTCTCATTCCGATGATGCAATAAAACACGTGGTAAAAGAAACATTGCGAAGAATTTAAATATCACTCATCTCATAGAGGATCCTTCAAAGTTGGAGGAGCAAACTTCTAGGAGGGGTAGGTTACACGAAGATGGTTCGGAATCACATAGCAACGTGGAGCCGGAAACGTGGTATTCATGTACCTGCTAATAATCACTCCGGAAGAAGTATTGAAGAGTACGTCTAATTTCTTAACCTAGTGTTATAAACAATGGGCTCTACACCAACAGTTCCATCAATGAAATTAAAAAAAAAAAATCTGAATTAACAATTTTTATCAAATATAATCTGTGAAATACATGTATTAGTTTTTGAAAAACCGGGGTTGGAAAGCTCAATATTACTTGAACTCTTCTTCTAAAGTGGTTATTTACAGATGAATGAAGATTACGTTTCCGACCACACAACACCATGTGATTCTGAATCTTTTTGGTGTAACCTACCCGCCCTAGAAGTTTGTTTCTCTAATTTTGAAACACCCCACGCTACTATTAAATATAAATATTCCAAACACAGAATATTCTATAACTGAAGAAGTACTGGGTTTAATGTAACAATTTCGGCACAGAAATATATGTATTATTATGGAAGAAACTACATAACAATAGAACATAACAATAAAAAAGCGAGTTGTTTCTTAATATACAGGTTATATCAAAAACGATTTAATCAAGACTACAATCTCTAAATAATATACACTCTTCTTAACATTGTGGCCACTTGCTGTTAGGCATGCATAGCAGTGCACTGTAGTTAAACACTATACTAGGTGGACATTTCATGAGATTTAATAAATCATGTTTTGATCATTTTTTATGTAACTTGTATAGCAAGTAACAATCCCCTCTATTTTCATTTTTATTTTTCTATGTGCTTTCTCCAATGATAATATATTTCTGTGCCAAATTTAGTTAGAATTAACCCAGTTTCTCTTCAGTTATTACAGATTTTGAGCGCCACCTTTAGTTTGGACATGAGCCTAGTAACACCCTTTCCAGCATGTACTCATGTGAAAGTCATTTTACCATTGCCAATTTCATCATGCTTAAAGTATTGTAAGACAGCAAAGAAGAATTTAGTGTATAACATAGATTCACATACTTATTTCGCGTGATGTGCCTTTTAAGAAAAACTCAATTAGTTTTTTACTTAAATTAAATAGCAAAGCCAGCACTGGAATACATTTTTGAGGGAGTCTATATATGGACTCTTCCATGAAGAAAATAAAAAGTGAATGGAATATAATTGCATATTTTATGTTTTGAGGTTATATGGTCTTCTAGACTCACTGAAACAGGATGCTTAATCGTACATAAATAATGTTTATTCTCTTCCTCTAACAAACTGCATTTATTTTTCTCATTAAGTTGCATCAACAGTTTTATGTGTCTAAATTACTCGAATTCAATAGAAGCAATAATATAGATAGTTAAAGTTGTAAAAATGCCGAACCACACTAACCAAAGTTTTGAAAAAAAAGAAAGCAAAGTTTATAAAACTAGTCAAAATAATAACTAAGAAAATAACATATTACTTATATTGATTTTTACAGTGTAGAAACATGGTTTTAAATAATTTATGTAAATCTGTAAAATTTGATTAAATTGGTATAGTTCTAAAAGTAAACAAACATATATTTTTTTAATTTCATAGGATTTTGAATATATTGCTTTTATATTCTTCAGACATATGCGAGTTATCTAGAAGAAACAATAAAAAGTATTTTCCAATTAATCCGTATATCCAAATACATGAAACAATTGTAGCATTTTAAGAAACTGCCAAAAATACCCACATTTAACAGAATGAAACACAACTTATTTGATATATTGTAAACGAATACGTAATATGCCTAAAATTTATTGTAATACAACACTCTTGCATTTAGCGATTCATCAAATTCTATGTGCTATTCTGCTTAACTCTTCTTGGAGGCAGAAACCCTTCAATAACCACGCATTTCTGAGGAAATCGAGGTCTGGTTACATTTAATATTTATAAAGTCTTTCATTGGTGCTTCATATTGAGGTTCATAGAAAGGACCAGTCTTATGATACAGAGGAGTTGCCGATAGTCTGAGAAACACAGTATCGTAACTTGTTAATGAGAAAGGGATCTATAAACTTAGCAGATGCATGTGTATTTTTAATATTTTACAATTAAACTTGAGTAAAGAGAAAAAAAATAAGTACCGAAGTATTTGCAGAATATACGGTCTTTATACAAAACTGAAGTATTTAAATATCAAAAGCAGTGTCATTTGATGTCTGAAATAAATTTAATTCATAATTTTCTAGAATAACTAGGACTGGATGTTTACCATTATATTTTAATTTTATGTACCTTAAGCTGCAGGTTCTTTTTATGTAAATGCACTATCATTAGCTTATTGGGGAGGTAAGACATTATGCATATTTGTAATTGCTTGATGTGGATAACATCCGTAAACATGGTGGGGGTACACGCTTTTATTTCAATCACTCCCTAGCCAATGATTTAATAAAGCATGTGAGCTATGACGTCTTCAGAAGTATTTAAATACAGATATTGAACAAAATTGTCAGAAGGAATTCCAATTGCACGCCTCAGAACGAAGAATTCCTCTAAAATAGCGTTTCTCAACCTGTGGGGCGCGACCCCCAAGGGCTGAGCTGAGCGTTTCCATGGGGGGCGCGAGAAAAACCAAAGAGCAAGTAGTGATGCAGGTTTTAAAAAAAAATAATCTTATTTATTCTCATTTTTACTCAAAAATATATCCATTTTCGCTTAAAATGTTCATTCAAACTTTACTAATAACATTATTTTGTAGAAAATTCGACAAATTGTTCATTGTTAAAGATTAAAAAACTGAATGTGTGCTGAAAAATGTGAAGTGGTGGGGGCACCGTGAGTTAGCCTTTGGTGGGGGGTGGGGCGACGTTAAAAGGTCAGAACCACTGCTCTAAAATGATACAAGAATAGACGTTTAATTTTGTGCTTTAATTATTTTTTCCTCTTTCTTCAGGCATAACGTGATGTGTGTGTGTGTGTGAGTTGTTCTATTTTATTTTAGAAAAATTAGTTTTTTAGATGATATCAACTAATGTTACTACAGTATCATTGCTGTTAAAATTCCTAATCGTACTAGAAAAGGAAAGATAATTTGCAGAAACTTTAAGATAATGCATAAAAGTAAAAGATAAATTAAGTGAATATAATAATATTTAAACAGTATAAATATTTCTTTTAGATGATACCGTTGTTTTAATTAACTCAACTAAATTCTTAAAATATGATTAAATTATTTAAATGAGCATTTATACAATTTTTCACTATTACTAGTTTGTTGTTTAAGAAGACGATTTATCACTTTTATTAAACTAGAAGTAATTTTTTACGAGATAATAAAAATAAATTTTAAAATAAAATACCAATAAAAGTCTAATTTAGCTTTTCCATTTTTTAAAAATAGTGGTTTTTTTTTCGCTTCTAATAAAAATACCTAATAAGTTAACGCAAAATATGCGAATTTTTAGAAGTTTGAAATTTCGTTTAATGTTTAAACTATATAAAATATTCGTTATTTTATAGCGTGAACATATATATACTTAAACAGGTATAACGTTCTTGGATTATGATAGTCAAATAAGACAAAAAAAATATCTATACAATGATTCGTAAATCTCTATGATTAAAATATGTAATGAGCGAACCTCCAGAACTGCATTCGCCATACTCATGTCATTCTGTTAGGGCATCATAAGCTAAACTGCATGCACAAGCAAATTTATGGTCAATTTACCATATTACTGTGTCATATCTCGAAGTTTACAACAATGCCTGAAGCAACCGAATGATGTGCACATGGGAGAACCCGTTATTCACTCTGCACGTTTAGCATTAAGCGCTTACCGTAGCGTAATAACGTATCAAACCGTAATTTTCATAGTCTGTTAATTATCAAGTTTAACAGGCAGACTTTATGTAGTTAGAAAAGAAACAAAATAAAGAGACTGATATCTAACCATCGTTATGCCTTTCGTTTTAAGCCAAATTGAATTGTTTCAATATTCTCGCAGAACACACAATATTTCGAACATTTCATAGGTATACATTTTATTAGTTACATACTTTCTTAGATGTCATCATTTCTTTTGCATTTTCAAAATAAGTGTAATACATTTAGTTCTTATTCTTATCAAGATATACTGTGAATTAATAATTAAAAATACAATATAATTATAAAGCAAATTATATAGAATCCTTTATACCGAGTGTTAGATTGTTCTTACTGCTATGATACCCTCTTAAAAGAAGTATTCTAGTAAACTCAGTTACTGTTTGAAGTAAAACTTCTTTAGGCGAAACTAGGGAGTAACTCAGATATTTTTTCTGACGGAAGTAACGCTCACGTGCTTTTGGAAAAGCGGAAGCTGCCTGCGATCAAACCCAACCAGCAGGCGAAAACTACGGTTTAAGAACACAGTGATAGAAAAACATGAAGAAATGGAACCCGCAATCGAGCCAAACTAGCAGACGAAAACTACATTTCAAGAGCATGTAAAACAGAATAATACTTCGAACAAAACCAGCAGAGGAAAACAAAGGTTTAAGAAAACTGCCTAGAAAAAGGCAATAATAGACCATTCGATACCAACCAACAGAAGAAAACACCAGTTTAGGAACAGAGTTAAAGAAAAATACCACAACATAGACATTCTCTCGATTCAAATCCTACGGAAAAACGTTTTAAGAAAACAGTGAAAGAATAATAGTCCAACACGGACCTTCCTGCATGCTAACCTAAGTTGACCATATTTCTAAACAGTATTTTGGGGACAAATCAAGCATTGTCCTGGAATCCAAGGAAAACTTGGGGATACTAGAAAATATCGTTGGGGACTTATTCGAGGACACAACATATTACCATGCTAATACCTCTTTATATCAATTGTGTATTCTTATTTCTAATAAATTAATGGAAGTATTTATAAATATTTATTTAAACCAGAAATATGAAAGGAAAACCATGATGAAATATTGATTTTTATTCATAATTTAATACTTGGCATAGTGTTTGTATTTTTCAGAAGGCATTGCTTTTTACATTGGCTCGTTTTGTGATCATTTTTCATGAAACCTTTTACATCCCCTAAAAAAAAGTATTCGAGTGCAAGAAAAATTTCGTACTTCAATTTCATATTTAAAGCATGGTTATTCCTGAAAAGTGATTAATCATTAACAAAACTGAAATGGGAAATTTGACTCATAGTCGAATACTTTATTGAATGTCTGTACACGCTACACATACAATGACAACAAACGTTTTCAGAGATCGAATTTCATTGTTTCTCTGAGTAGAAGGAGCTTTTAGTTGTTTTATTTTTCTTATTTCTTTAATTTTTTCTGAAAGAAATAAACTAAACGGAAACTTTCAGGGGAAAAAATAAAAGTCTTTAAATTTGGGGATTTTTCGCGTCCCCAAGAAGTCAAGGTATTTTTAAGGACAAAGTAAAAAAAAAATCCATATTTGGGGAATGTCCTCGAATTTCGAAGACGTATGGTCTCCTTTATGCTACCCCGACATCCAGATGGAACAACGATTTAAAAGCACGGGTATGTAATACTACAAAGAAACAAACACTGGCTGCGAACGGATTAAGAACAGAATAAAAGAATAACAAATGGACACTCCGTGGATTCTAATCCAACCTCAAGACAGAGGCAGTTTAACACGGGGATGGAACACCACAAAGAAACGGACCCTGGCTGCAATCAATCCTAAACAATAACCAGAACCTGCACTTTAAAAACACGGATGTAGAATAATAATTTGAAACCTACCAACAGACGAAATCAACGCTTAAGAACATTGTGATAGAAAAACACACAAAAAAATTTACACTACCTGCATTCGAACCCAACAAACAGAGGAAAACATCAGTTAAAGAACAGAGTTAAATTATAATACTGGACAATGGACATTCCCCCATTCAAACCCAACCTCCAGACGGAACAATGGCATAAGAAAACAGGCATGGAACACCAAAAAGAAGCAAACCCTGGCTTCAAACGATTTAGGAACACGGTTAAAGTATAATACATGGACACTCACTGGATTCTAACCCAACCTCCAGACGGAACAACGGTTTAACAACATGAGGATGAACACTACAAAAAAAAATGAATCTGGCTGTAACTGAATCCAACGTCAAAGAAGTTTTACTTCAATCGCGCGTAAAGATTACACCCACACATTTTTTTTTACTTCATGCATTTTCTACATGGCTATACATTAGAGAGTTTCAAAAAATAGCAATAACTATTCAATTTAATTTAGACAGAAAAATGTGATTTTTAATGTTTGTTAAATGTTTGATAAAATAGGAGGAAGTCCAAAGACCTGATGCTTCAGGTATTAAAAAGGTCAAATTCATGCCTGGAATGTTAAGGACGTAATTTTTTTAGAAACAGAACCTTGTATTGGAATATATACATCTACTGCATCTAATTCTATACATGGAAAACATTTTATTTAGGGGGGAATAGAAACATAACCAACAATAGACGCTTTACAGAATCCCCATCAAAATGTACAAACCTCCAATTTATTTGCTTAAAAAATATGCTACTTTTTAATACCAGTAACTTTTACAATTTTTGTGCAAAAGAAATCTAATTTACTTTTATTTTACTCAATTTTTAAAAAATGCCACTTAACCCTCTCGTCACCGTATTATGAAAAATCAGAGAAAAAAAAATATGTCTAGCATTTAATGCATCTGAAATACTATTATAAATCATGAAAAAAAATTTTTTTTCTAATGTTGATTAATATTAGATTTTTCTAATATTAATTTCTGCATTTTCGAAGCATTTTGTTATGCTAAAATTAATTTAAAAGGATGCACATATTAGGTAAAGGCTGAGGGATAAGAAAAACCTATACTTACCTTAAAAAGAAAAAAAAAACGGTAAAAAAAGCAGCGTAAATATTTTCTTAATTTTTCTCCTGAAACAATGAAGCGAAAACTGTAAAAAATGATCTAAATTGACTAAACTGACTGAAAGAAAAAAATACTAAATTCAATTGTTTTCTCTCTAAATATTGCTATTTGAAGTAGGATCCTCATATGAGGTTCAAGGTGACGAGAGGGTTAATAAATTTATATAGGGTTCCTTAGCTCATGAATATAACACATTTTATTCAATATAAATTTAACTACTGAATGTAAAAATTTGAAACTTTGAACTTCCATGTAATATTACTTTCTGCCTCTATTTCTATCGAAATTTGGCTAGGTCTCTATACATATTTTTTTAATATTAATTTAATAATTCATAATAATATTTTATTAAAAATTATGATAATAGTAAATTATGTTTGGGTCGTTTGGTTCTAATCGTACGAATAACAGCCACCTTCTTATTATCAATATTATATTAGATATGAATTAAAGTATGTAAAAATATCTTGACATAGGGAGTGGGGGATTTTGAAAGCTCAATAACGCATTCATTTTCCGTTCAACTTTATTGAAAACTAGCTGAAGTACCCGTTCTTCGCACGGGAATGAATGGACTTTTTGATATTACGACTTGTGGTGATTACTATTCATTGTAATAAACAGATATAGCAAAGTGGATATCAAGTTATATTGTGTCCAATAATCATGCATACCGAATTGCAAGGCAATCGTTTGTACGGTGCAGAAGGCCATGCGGCGTAGCGCAATCTAGTGGCGAGTTTTAGCAAAACGGATACGGCGAAAATATTTTTCGTATTCAGATATCGATGTATACGAATTTTCATGACTGTCGGCTGGACAGTCCTGAAGTTCATGTGTTGACGCGACATCTAGTGGCAAGTTATAGGAAAATGGATAGCGCCAAACACTTCCCCGTGTTCAAATATCTATGTATACCTATTTTCATAGCGATTATTTGCACAGTCAAGAAGTGATACACTGCAGGGCCGTCTAGTGGTTCAATAAAGTAATGATTTGCTACAGCGCCGTCAAGTGGCGAGTTATAGCAAAATGGATAACGCCAAAATATTCTCATTGTTCAAATAGCTATGTATACTGATTTTCACAGCGACCGTTTGAATGGTCAAGAATTTGGCCTGCTGCAGCGTCATCTAGTGGCGAGTTAAAATAATAATGCATTGAAAATAATAGTGTCATCTAGTGGTGAGTAACATCAAAAGGAACGCAGTTAGAATATATTCTTCGTGCTCAAATGTGAAAGTATAAAAAATTTTATGCTGGTCAGTCGAACGGTATAGAAGTTGATGCTTTGCAGCGCCATTTAGCGGCAAGTTACAGCAAAATGGATAGTGAAAAATATTCTCCGTGTTCTAATATTCGCGTGTACCAAATTTCATCGAAATCGGTTGGACGATATTCGCATAGCAAACGGCTAAACGGAATAGAATTCAACGTTGTGTTGCGGCACCAAGTGGCAAGTTAAGGAAAACGGATAGCATAAAAACCTTCTCCATGATGAAAGACTTATGAGAACCAAATTTCATCGTGCAACGGTGCTGGAGTTTTTCAACCTCATAAACACATACCAACATTCATTTTTATCTATAACCAGTGTTATTATATATACCAGTCTCAAATAAAATCCAGTTTTAAATCTAAGCCTCGCCAAAGTGCCAACATACGCCATTTTGCAAGAGTTTTTTCAGGGAATCATTCGAAGCATTGAATTAGCAGCAATCAATATGGGAAATGGTTCGACCGCATTTATTTTAAAATTTGAATCCCTTAATACAGCCGATTTTTTTTTAATGATCAACTATAATGTGTTTTATTTATCGTTACTCCGATGTACTAAATGAGAAGATTTCAATTTTCTGAAATTTGGCGGAATTTCCCCAACTTAAATCAATGTACTTAATTGGCGAGAATTCTGAAGTTAGATCGCTTGAAATCCCTTAATAACTGCATTATTTCTTCACGGATCATTAAAATTTAACGCTGTATTCTAATAAAACCTTTGCACTTGTTTTCAAAAATCTATTTCCTTAAGCTCTCAATAAATTGCGCCAAGCCGAAAACTGGGCAAACCGCTAGAACTCACTTACTCAAAATCCATATTTCAGCCATTTTATTTTTTCGCCAAACTAAAAAAATTTACACATTAGCCTCGGAAATCTTCAATTCTTATTGTTTTGCGTGTAAAGCATTACATTCCTGCTCTGATTTCCCATGCACACGATATTATAATTAAAAAAAAAATAACCTTACGAATATAAACTAACAAAAAAAAATCATTATTATTCTTTTATTTTTACTTTGAGAATTTAAAACATTTTATTCGACAAAATCGCCACACATGGCAACCACGATCCTTATTTTACACTTTTTTCACTACAGGGGTTACAATTACGGAAAGCTTTTTGCGTGAAGAGCATAAAAAATCTCTTAAATTCCGGGAACGGGTGGACTTTCAAAGTTTTAAAGTGGACTACAATTTATTCTATATTATTTTACATATCTGTGCTAAATTTCAGGCCGATAGGTCTATTTTTGTGGATTTGTATACGAACGATATTTTATTCGGCAAAATCGCCGCACATGGCAACCACGATCCTTATTTCACACATTTTTCACTACAGGGGTTACAATTACGGAAAGATTTTTGCGTGAAGTGCATAAAAAATCTCTTAAATTCCGGGAACGGGTGGACTTTCAAAGTTTTAAAGTGGACAGTGGTTTATTCTATATTATTTTACACATCTGTGCTAAATTTCAGGCCGATAGGTCCATTTTTGTGGATTTGTATACGAATCAAATCCACAAACAAACAAACAAATAAACAAACAAACAAACAAACAAACAAACAAACAAACAGAATTTCATTTTTATTTATAAGAGATTAATATCCGGGGTTAATTTTGCTAAATTTTTGAAATATGAAGTGAAACCTAGGGGTTGCTATTAGAAAAAAAAAAATATGAGACTAATTATATTTTGGAGATAGCCTCTGATTTAATTTTATGTATAGCAAATTAACGTGTACGTCAGTCGTGAACGATTGGTATATGTAACTTTGCTGTACTATGAACGACGACCGAATAAAGCACAAGTGGGCAGTTTTCCTGCATTGGTACATTCGACATGCCATGGGGATAGCAGAGGATGCATGGGGAAACAAGGAGATTCTTCTAGAATGAGTCGAGATTTGAAACATATTTTGTAAATTGTTTTTATCTGTCACTCACATTTCTCGGCTTCATAAATCCACTTTCGTAGTCATCTGAGAACGTGTATAAATGTGCTAACTCCGAGAAAAACAGAGCTTCTTGCTTTGCTTCCTTTATGTGCATGTTCTATAATCCGTTGCAGAGCGAAAAACAACTGCGTTTTAAACTCCTGTGTTTTCATCTCAGCAAATCATCACATCTGGGGTAAAGCATATATCTCTTGCCCTCTTAAGGAATATATTCAGTGATTGTCCAGAGCTAAAACGACCGACAGGTATACAAATTCTCACAGATTTCCATTATAAACTAAGAAAATATTTTCAATTTTATCATATCCATGCAACAGTAGTTGAATTCCAAAGAAAAACATTCAAAAATAATCTTTAAAAAATTTTTCTTAAAGCTTTACATCACTGAGAGTGGACAATTGCTCTCTGGTTTACCCAACAATTCATAACTTAAAAACGATCGAAAATAATCCCTAGCATGGTCGAATGTATAAGAAACTGGGCATAGTAGAGGCTGCGTGAAGGTCTCGTGTTCAATTGATCAATCGGCTTTCGATCTAATGGTCTGGAGTTTTGGTCGGCTTTCGCCTGATGTAAGAGGAATACGCGTTGGACTCCTTTAAGATATCCTCTGACCAAGCAGGCCCATATTGCGGACTTGCCATGACACAATACAAACATACGAAAATATAAATAATTATGTAAAATTTTATTTTAAAAAAATTGCGAGAAACTTAAATGTGTAAAGCAGCGGTTGTGAAAATAAATAGTCTTTAATTGAGTGGATTAATGAATTGTAGCATTTATGAAGGGATTCATTAAATTAATGTTATTCAGTGAAAATAAAATCTTCTGTTAAGCATTCAGTTGCATGCCTTACTAATTTAGAGTGATTATTAGCGTTATTTTTATAAGGGGAAGCTGGATTGATTCACTAAAATTTTAATAAATTGCAATAAAACAATCTGTAATGCATTTTCATAACAGCATTTCAAGCTACGTTTTCTAATATCCTCTTGCATCAATGTAGCATAGCTAAAATATACAGCGACCCAAAAAAGGGTTAACGGGCTCTAACTCTTTATCTAATAGAGATAGCTGGGCAATGCAAATTGAAAAAAAAAATGTTCGAAATAAGATCGGAAATCAGATGCTATTAACAAAAAATTCCTCTCGTGTTCATTTACAAAAAGTTACACATTTTTAATTTTTGTACGAACTCCTATGAGGCGATGCACTAAATTTGAGAATTACATCCTAAAGTATATCCTAAAAACTATTAGAGGTATAAAGATAAGTATGTGCTGACTTAAAACACTTTTGAACTGCTCTCGAAGAGGAAAAAAATAGAACGAAGGAAACATGGGATGTTCGTACTTCAGGGGTCTTATAGAAATTATGAAAGAAAATACTTTTTCTGCTCAAGTTTACGATCATATACAACTACAGCCCCGATCATATTTGTTTAAAATCCATTAAGCACCAAAGTTCCCGTTATGGGAACATCTATTATACATATTTTTTCTTAAAATATTTTAGCGCAATTTACGAAATACACATTTTATATAAACATTTACACTACAGGGTGTGTTATATAGTGTAAATGTTTATATAAAATGTGTATCTCGTAAATTGCGCTAAAATATTTTCTCGAAAAGAAAAAATATATATAATAGATGTTCCCATAACGGGAGCTTTGGCGCTTAATGGGTTAAAGATATCGTTGAGACGTTGCACATAAAAGGCTGAAATTTTGTTCATCACATCTTTAGAGTATGGGGCACATTTTACTGATGGGGAAAGCCCGTTACCACCTTCTGGGGATACCCTGTTTATAATTATATGTATATATATATATATATATATATATATATATATATATATATATATATATATATATATAAAAATATATAATCTGCTTTCGTATTATGTCTGCTTTATGTATATATATATATATATATATATTAATATTCATAACAACTACAAATGTGTGACATACTGTTAAACGTTAGTCCCCGAAACCAAAACACGCCTTAAATATAATTCCTAGCAATACATTTTTTTTTCTCCCGGAGATAATATGGTTGCGTGTGCGATATGCAATATTTATCAGCTCTTTCATTAGCGAGCAACTTTGAAGCTGATGGGAAGTGCCTACCAAGGCGCTCACTGGAGACCTCCGCTCTTGAGATGTAATAATGTAATTGCATCGGATCCCCGGAGACCCTATTCTGGCTGAACATCGTTGCTTTCCGATTATTCCTGCGGCCTCAAAGCCCTCTTTTACCCCCGGTCTCCGTAATAGAACTGAGGCCTGAAAAGGATGCATAAGCCCCGTTTCCCATCAGTGATAAATAAAAGTTAGTGGGAAGACAGAACAAAATTGGAGGAAATATTTCATAAGATGGGTAGTAGTGAAGTATGGACTATATATACTTCTTTTTTTTTTCCTTCGTCCGTGTGTTTTGTTTTCATTGGAAAGATCAGTCATTTCCCAAGCATTGTGTTTAACTTTCAAGAATGCAACTATGGTAAATTATTGGAAGTAATTTTGAATATTATAAATTTGCGTGGTACACTTCACACGCATAAAAGCTGGTACCTCAGTCATATAGCATGAATGTTGATATTATATTGAAAATACAGGGTGGCCATGAAATAACTTTCCGGATATATTGACCTCTAGGGGCCGGTCTGTTCAACCGATGAAATTTCAGTGATGGATATTTAGAGGCATGAGTTAATGAATTTCTGCGAAAGGCAACAAAGTGGCACTCACTGTTACGATTACAGGTACAAAAACTCGAATTTCGAAGAACACCTGGTTTTCTTTTTTGTTTGTTTGTTTTATTTTTTTTTTTCGTCGCAAAATGACAAGATTATTCGACAATCTTACAGAAGTGTTTAGGGGTACGTGAATCGTAAAAAAAAGGAAGCATTATTCACACACTAAAAATAACTTAATTTTTGGTGCCAGAGTCATTACAACGGCCTTTTCAAGCTGCCATCTGGAAAACCAACATTTCCACCTTGCTTTTTATTAGGTGGTTTTTTACACAGAATAGCTGGCGAATATCGTTCTGTAATGGGTATCTTTCCCTTCTCATATGAAATTTTTTTTTCTGTGTGCCACATTCATGGTTTTAATATCACTTCGTTAAATGCACACAGGGCTGCTTTTTATGCGCGCATAACGCGTTCGACTGATTGACTTACCGTTCACAGGCTCTTTAAGGTTTTCACATGCGCTGATATTTTTCGATGGATAGAAATAGGTTTAGGTATTCGAAAACGTATCAAGTTTCTGTACTTATAACTCTACCTGTGAGTGCAGTGGCGTAGCCAGAAATATTTCATGGGGGAGGGCACGACTATTGCAACTCATATATACAGGTATACGTGTATGTGACAATGGACTGAAGAACATACATTTTGTATGGCAAAAAATTTCTCATGGGAGTTATGAACCCCCTAACCCCCCTTGGCTACGCAACTGCGTAAGTGCTACATAGCAGATCGCAGTAGCAGTTCGCAGAATCTCGTGACCATGCCTAGGAGAACTATCTCTAAAATTTATTCTCGGTCAGTTGAAGAGACCGGTCCCTAGAGATCCATATATCGGCAAAGTTTGCTTTTTTTAATAATAATATCTACGCTGTATTTTATATAATATATTATCATCTTAATTAACAAAATTTTTTCTAATCGTCTAGTAAGTAATTTAAAATTGACCATTTAACTATTGTATTTCTAGTACGGAATACTTTCCTATACTGATAAGTAGTCTGATGCTTCATATACTAATAATCATTAGTATAGTTATGAAGTTATCAATAATATACTCTTTTAGTTTTAATAATTTAATATTTCATCGTCATTATGAAAAAAATACCGAATTTTTAAATCGGCCATCCACTAAATACGCCATGCTTCAACTTAAGGAATTTCAGAGTGTAATAAAGAATGACAAGCCGTAGGTTAACTTTCACTTAACACTGTCGAATATGTATTATGTTAAAATTCGAGCTAAAATAGGATTCACAAGAGTTAAATATACCTCTTGAAATTTATTGTGTTAATTGATGACTAATGACATCAATTAATGCAAGCTGAAATGTAATTTTATTTTTCTCATTATTGCAACATCCCTTAATATTTGGCGACAAATTCCAAATTTTTCAAATCGCTGTATCTCGGAAACTGTTTTACTCAGAGACATGGGATTTTTTTAAAATTTAGATTCTACTGTACACAGATCAGCATTTTTCTAAAATTAAGAGGTGGGAAAGCAGAGATCGTATTAAAAAAAGTCGGATTTAAAAATCTATACAGGCCCTAGTAAAGAAAATTCCGCTGTCTGAAATATACACTTTATTTGAAGAATTTTCTAGTTCAAAGTATGTTTTGATCACCTTATGGTTTAAACCTAACCACTTTAATATGGTATATTTTATATGGTTTAAAACCTAACCGCTATTTATGTTGAATCACCCGGTATACTTTAGTGTTAATTTATATTTTGGAATCTTCAAGATTTCATTACTTCATCCAGATGAATAAATTTAAGAGTCGTTTCATTGAAATAATTAACTTCCAAAGAATAGATATTTAAAAGTTCTTATTATCCATATGAAGATATCTGAAAAACTTGTTTGTAAAACTACTTCAAATCTTTATTAAATAGTACTAAAAGTTGATGCTAATACCAAAAGATAAAATACACTTATTAAAGGTGTAAGTTAATGTAAATTACCATCCAGTGTATTTAACTGCATTATTTCTGTTTTGTAAAACATCGGCTTAGAATTGTTTTTGCTTAAACAATTCTTGAAACGTTCACAATTGACAACTACCATTTGCATATAAATTAAATAAATTAATAAAATAAGGTTAAATAATAAAAAGTGTTAAATAATAAAATGCAATGTTTTGAAAACATTCGTATTTTGCGTCGATAAGAATTTTCAATTTAAATGAAGTATTTCGCTAAATATGGCAAAACAATTAAAAATCATCACTAAGAATCACTTTGTCTCTTTACAGTTTTCTTAATTGTCTACGAGTTTCCTTAAAAATTAAATTTCGTTATAATGTGATAATATGTATATAATATAAAATAGCTAAACTTACGTAGTACGGAATCCCAAGTAATTCATCAAGCAAGTGATAGCGCATATATGTATACATACATACATGCATACATACATACATACATACATACACACATACACACACACACACACACATATATATCTTCTATATAAATAAAATTAGACTTTTGTCTGTACATTTCTTGGAATTCAAAAATTTTGCTATTTCTATCCGTTTCAAGCACCCGGGAATCCGATGCGACCCTCAAAAAACTGTTTGTCTGTCTGCCATTCTGTCATTCTGTCGTTCTGCCATTCTGCCATTCTGTCCGTGACGCTTTTTTTGTTTAAGCATCACGTAAAGACGACTGAAGCGAATGATATGAAATTGGGTGTCATGATAGGTGGTCACTCAACTTAAAACATAGGCGTCCAATTTTTTAAAAAATCTGATTGGATTTTGAGATTTTGCGAAAATCCTTTCAAACTGCGTAAATTTGTGTTCAAGCATCACGTAAAAATGACTGAAGCGAATGATATGAAATTGGGTGTCATGATAGGTGGTCACTCAACTTAAAACATGCGTCGAATTTAAAAAAAAATCTTTATTGGATTTTCCGATCACACGATAGATGGTTGCTCAACATAAACTATAGGAGTCCAATTTTTTAAACATTTTTATTAGATTTTGAGATTTTGTGAAAATTCTCTCAAAATGCGTTTATATTTGTTCAAACATCACGCAATAACGACTAATACGAATGATACGAAATTTAGTGATATGATAGGTAGTTGCTAATCTTAATTTATAGGCGTTGAATTTTTAAAATATTTTGATTACATTTTGAGATTTTGCGAAAATCCTTTCAAACTGCGTAAATTTGTGTTCAAGCATCACGTAAAAATGACTGAAGCGAATGATATGAAATTGGGTGTCATGATAGGTGGTCACTCAACTAAAAACATGCGTCGAATTTTTAAAAAAACCTTGGTTGGATTTTCCGATTTTGCAAAAATCGTTTCAAAATGCGTAAATTTGTGCTCAAGCATCACGCAAAAACGACTGAAGCGAATGATATGAAATTGAGTGTAATGATAGGTGGTCACTCAAAACACAGGCGGCCAATTTTTAAAAAAATCTTGATTGGATTTTGAAATTTTGCAAAAATCGTTTCAAACTGCGTAAATTTGTGTTCAAGCTCACGTAAAAACGACTAAAGCGAATGATATGAAATTGGGTGTCATGATAGGTAGTCACTCAACTTAAAACATAGGCGTCCAATTTAAAAAAAAAATCTTTATTGGATTTTCCGATTTTGCGAAAATCGTTTCAAAATGCGTAAATTTGTGCTCAAGCATCACGCAAAAACGACTGAAGCGAATGATATGAAATTGGGTGTCATGATTGGTGGTCACTCAACTTAAAACATAGGCGTCGAATTAAAAAAAAAATCTTGATTAGATTTTGAAATTTTGCGAAAATCATGTCAAACTGCGTAAATTTGTGTTCGCACATCACGTAAAGCTGCAAAGGTGAAAAAATGATATTTGGTGAAATGGTAGGTGGTCACTCAACTTAAACTATAAGCATCTAATTAAAAAAAAATCGATCAAATTTAGAGATTTTGTGAAAATCGTATAAAACTGAGTGAATCTTTGTTCCCGCATTACGTAATAACGACTAAAGCGAATGAATTGAAATTGGGTCACACGATAGATGGTTGCTCAATATAAACTATAGGAGTCCAATTTTTTAAACATTTTTATTAGATTTTGAGATTTTGTGAAAATTCTCTCAAAATGCGTTTATATTTCTTCAAACATCACGCAATAACGACTAATACGAATGATACGAAATTTAGTGATATGATAGGTAGTTGCTAATCTTAATTTATAGGCGTTGAATTTTTAAAATATTTTGATTACATTTTGAGATTTTGCGAAAATCCTTTCAAACTGCGTAAATTTGTGTTCAAGCTCACGTAAAAACGGCTAAAGCGAATGATATGAAATTGGGTGTCATGGTAGGTGGTCACTCAAACTTAAAACATAGGCGTTCAATTTTTAAAAAAAATCTGATTGGATTTTCCGATTTTGCGAAAATCGTTTCAAAATGCGTAAATTTGTGCTCAAGCATCACGCAAAAACGACTGAAGCGAATGATATGAAATTGGGTGTCATGATAGGTGGTCACTCAACTTAAAACATAGGCGTCCAATTTTAAAAAAAATCTTCATTGGATTTTCCGATTTTGCGAAAATTGTTTCAAAATGCGTAAATTTGTGCTCAAGCATCACGCAAAAACGACTGAAGCGAATGATATGAAATTGGGTGTCATGATAGGTGGTCACTCAACTTAAAACATAGGCGTCGAATTAAAAAAAAAATCTTGATTAGATTTTGAAATTTTGCGAAAATCATGTCAAACTGCGTAAATTTGTGTTCGCACATCACGTAAAGCTGCAAAGGTGAAAAAATGATATTTGCATTTCCAATTTTATATTTTGACGTTTCTAAATACGTTTAACAATTTACAACAAACCCTTTGCGTGATCTATCCATAAACAAATAAATCATAACAAAAATTGTGGAAGACAGATGTGTTTACTATAGCTTTCAAAAAACATACTGGGTTGTACACTTGTGCATAGATGTATTAAATGTCAACTATCTTTTGGGTAAAAAAAACTGTCAGTTCCTTTAAAACAATTGTACACTTTCACTTATACTAGATTAAAATAAGTACAAGAGTTTTGTTTTTTTGATGAATTGTCCTAAAGGCGTGTTGAGTTAACAGTTAACTCATGCAATTAGTGAGTGAACGATTATTTAAAGTATGTAATTTAAAATATTACGCAGAACAGCTTGCAGTGCATTTTTCCATTATTCAATAACTGTATCACAAGGTTTTTCTCATCGCCCACTTGTGCTAAAAATTAGGTGCATGCTGCTTTATAGATTTATAACGTTTCATACTTGCATTTTCAATCATCACGAATTTTGTGTCGTTTTGCATAAAATCAATTTACATGAACATGCCTTTTACAAGTTTGTTTGTTTTAGTTACTCTCGTTTATCCTGCTTGGAAGTGTCACTGTGTTTTTGTCGTGACATTTTTCGTGTTTGGAAATGTAGATTTTATCACTTTTAACTGTAAACAAAATTCTGATCAATGCTGCAATCGATATTGAAGAATCCGTAAAATACAAAATTGCTTCCTTAACTACTATTTTTTCATATAAGTAATGACAAGTCATTTGACACTTTTACGTCCAAGTCTAAATAAATTTTGAGACTCATGTGAAAAACCTATTCGTACAGGATACACCAAAACTGTATTCCTATAAATGCATTAAATTACAATTCTGTATTCTATTTATCTGCATAGAAGTACTTGGTAAAATACAGTGATACTGAATAGTAAACATACACATTCGAAAAAAAAAATCCTTAGAAAAATACTAACAACCTTTAAAGAAATTGCCGAAAAATAAGGAACCAATATGTACCAATTAAGATAAACTAAGTATGGTATACACTGAATGATTGTCTGCGCATTTCATGGAATCAAAAGAAAATGTTTAATTGATATCCGTTTCATGCTCTAAACAATTGTCTATCATCTTCCATTTTGTCCGTTTGTCCACTATCGGTCCGTATCAGCTTGTACACAAACACACACACACACACACACATATATATATATATATATATATATTGGTTAGAAAATACATAAGAGTGATAGAATTCAACGATATGAAATATTGAAAGCTACATGAGGTTACTCGACATAAGCAATAAATGTATTTCAGAGATTTGAATAAATTTTAAGATTTGTCGGAATTTAAAAATTTGTCTTCTATTATTTCATAAAAGCGGCTTAGCTTTTAAAATAGTTTGGTAAATCCGTAAAAAAAGAGTACCTTTAAACTTTTGAAAATCGACTTTTGAGAAATAATTCAGATTGTTAGGGATACTTTAAAACAAACCGCATGAAAATCGAACGGAAATTATGCCCGCATCAATTAAAAGCAAAAAAGCTAACACGGTCCTTTCTTTTAAACACAGTGTAAAGAATCTTGATTTTCTCAGCTTCTGATTTTTATATTTTTCCCCGACTTTTTAAATAATGAATGGAAAGTTATGAAATTTCACATATATGTTTTAAGTATAGATATTTATTCGCTGAACCTCAAATTTGATAATGTGACCAAAATATTTTACTTTGTACCGTGATAAAACATAAAAATTTCCATAATTTGAAAATTCTACCATTTATCATGTTATAAAATAAAATATTTTGGTCACATTATCAAATCTGAGGTTCAGAGAATGAAGATCTATATGTACAACTTATATGTATCATTTCATAATTTTCCATTCACTACTTATTTTTTTAAATCTTGTGGGAAACTGTATAAAAATCAGAAACTGAGAAAATGAAGTTTCTTTGTAGAGCGTTTCCATTTTAGCTTTTTTGCTTTTAATTGCTACGGGTGTAGTTTTCGTTTGATCTTGATGCAGTTTGTTTTAAAATATGCATAAAAAATCCTGAATTATCTTTTAAACTTATTTTTGAAACACCAGCTTTTTGGACGTTTAAACAATTGACATCGAATAGTCGAAATCGGAATTTAATTACATCGTGTTGTTACATTAAACATATGTTATCAAGTACCAGCAAATATAAATGCTGTGTAAAGCGTAACTCTAGCAAGTGCTTTTAAAATGCACAAAAATTACTTATTTTATTCTTATAGAACTAAACGTATTTTGAAAATTCTTATCGTGCAAAAAATGGGTTGTTAAATACTAGGCAAATAAATGCTTTATAGCACGGATATTCAATTTTTCTGATAAATTTGAGTTGCACGCTTGCTGTTTTTGTTAAATTCACATTTACGTGCGTTTTCCCCAATATTTAGTTTCCCAAAATCAATATCTGAGCCGTGATATTATACAGCTCTTAGTCTAACACGGAAAAACGTTTATATCTGTCCAATACATTTGAACATATTCATGAAATTTTATTCCTCATACAGGTTAAATTTTGTTGAGTGGGTACCTTGGACAAGTGTTCCGGCGAATAATGGTACTTCTTTATGGTCAATTTAATATGCATTGTTTATATTATTGAGCAAATCGCGGAGCGTACTTTAAAAACGGCCTGTTTTAACTTTTACCTATTGAAAAAACTCCTCTGAGTGTTTAAAATAATTATTATAGACATCAACGCAGTAAGCTGAACGCAGTATTTTCTCCTTTAAGCGGTCATAATTATATTTTTCTAGGAAAAAATTAAGTTATTGAGATAAGTTTCAGAAATTCGAAACTTACAGTCTACACTACCTTCACACAATATGTATCTACAACATAAGGATACTAAACTTTCCCTAAGCATATTTTACCTTCCGCTCTCGCAATAAAAATGCTTAATAATATATGTTGACGGAGGCGTTACAGTCTCCGACGTCCGCTTTCTTTGATGATGCGTGGATCCACTTTTTATAAATACTAACAACCGCCGATGGTGAACAACCGACCAGTCGTGCAGTTTCGGAGATACTCGTACCAAGTCTTCAGACCATTACAATCAGCTCTCTGTGAAATTCGCTTAGATCAACAACCTTTCCCATCACTCACAAACGTAAGTGCAAGAATGATTCCTTACTCTTCTCCATCAATAGTTAATTACCATACCTACTTAATTACGTGCTTTCCACATCATCCAACGAGTTCACTGAAAAATGATCGGGTGGTCATAATGTTTTGGCTCGTCAGTGCCTTTTCTTCCGCGTCGTATTTTGGTTAAGTTGCAACTAAAGTCCTTCTCCTATTACTATACATTTATTGTTAGGTGATTAACATATGATAGATTTTATAACCCTTTGACGGGCGGTAATTGCGCCGTGAAACCACCTTATTTCAGCTTTTTCACTGCTAGTCGCTAACAAATATGGTTAAATGGCCCCAGCGCTGCAAAAGGTGCGGACGTTGCCATCGATCCATTTAAATACCAACAACATGGCGGTTGATCGGAAATCCGAAGCCCCACTAAGCGAAGGATGTCTCCTGACACATCTGACTTTGCGGCTGTAGATCAGTGCCAAAAGATGCACTTTTTCAGCGTTGGGCAGTCTATCCTTTTTTTTTTTCGATATCAATGTGAAAATAGTAATAATGTGAAAATAGTACTTTACAGTAATAAATGTAAATTTCAGTTAGATGTGGGTTTACATAGTTTACCGAAATTTTAATAATACTGTTCTCTAAAGGCGTGTTGAATCATACACACAACACTATTTAGTCCAAGACATGCCGCATAAGTAAATAATTCACGTCATTACATATACTCGCCAAATTCATTTGAATACCCTCTGATAATTCCATTCGGATTGTAGCATTGCGTATGAATCAGGGCGACTGCATATTTTACGCGTAACGTTAGAACAATAGAAGCTTCGGACCCAAAACAATTGATCTATTATATCGAGGTAGCCTGATGCTTAGTTATTTCATCGAAGTATAATGCGGTAACTCTGGGATTCAATTTGCATTTATGAAGCATGTGCTATTGAGCGATTGTGACAGTAATGGTTTTTAGTTATAGATCAAGCGCCTAATGTTCTTTGTTTACTTGATGTTTGTTCTATTTGAATGCTACGTACATATACAAAAATCATTTTGATTCCTATTTCAATGAAATTATTTTCTTTTTGATACAGAGTATATGATTTATTAGAAATAAAACAAATTAAAATAACAGAAATCATTAAAAATGTATAAAGATTTTCCCAAAAAGGCAGTATCGCATTTTAATTCTATATGTATTATAAATAAATGGGCAATGTAAATTTTAATAATTTTATTTGAAGTACGAAAAAAAGCTACATTTAAAAGCAATTTGTCTCGTTAATTTTCAAAAATTGACACATTTTAAATATTGTGTCAATTTTGTATACGACACATGTACAAAAAATTTCTCAAGTAGTAAAATGTACCTAATGCACGAAGAGTCATATGCACAAGATATGAGAATTACAATATCAAAGTGTCAGAGATGATGTGCGGCTAGAAGATAAAATATGCACTGACTATAAACTTTTCAATGACTATCGAAGAAAAAAAAATCACGTCGGAAAATCACGTTGGGTTCGTACAAAAATTACGAAAAACAGTTTACGCATTTTTTTTTTAAATTAACTAGAAAATATTTTTCTTAATGTGTAATCTGTTTTTGCACCTTATTTTGAGCATTTTATTTTTCAATATACATTGTCCATTTATCTAAAATGGATAATGAATTCAAGCGTGTTATTTTTTTAACTTTTATACATAATAGACATTTTTTTTCAAAAATGTCTATTATGTATAAAAGTTAGTAGTTTCAAATGGACAATCAAATAGACAATCAAATAAAAGTTAATAGTTTCAAATAGACATTTTTTTCAAAAATATCTATTTAAAACTATTTTACAAAAATGTCATTTTGAAACTATTATACATCATATACATTTTTGAAAAAAAATGTCTATCATATATAATAATAGACATTTTTGAAAAAAAAAATTAAATGTATTTTTTCTTCCTTCTGAAAAATATGTTAGATGTGTTTTCAAATAATTCGGTAAAATTTTCTAGTAATATATTTAAATAAAATTTTGTAAATTCTCCAATTTAGAAGTAAACCGATATTTTAATACGACAGACAGTGGAGATCTAACGACAAATAAAGTGTAACTTGATCAGTGTTTTTTTAAGATCATAAAAAACAGCTATTTTTCGTTAGGTTCCTAAAGTGATTTTTTTGTGGGTAAGGTGTAATGTACTATAATTTCTCATCATTTAAAACAATGCTCCAGATATTTAGGGCAATACTAAATCTTTTCATACCGTAATGACCAAGTACATAATTTTTACACAGGATGATATTTTACATGAAACAAAAATCAACCGCTATTTTAAATTTCAAAGCCATAACTAGATTAGTAGGGGAAAAAATTCAATAACAAAATGTAAAAAGTACGAAACAAACCGATATAAAGACAAAACAGTAAAGCTGTTTCAATAAATATTTTCAATATACTTTTCCCTTTTTTTGAAAAATGTGTGTAAAGTCTATTG
Source organism: Cheiracanthium punctorium (assembly GCA_038373885.1). Taxonomy (NCBI): domain Eukaryota; kingdom Metazoa; phylum Arthropoda; class Arachnida; order Araneae; family Cheiracanthiidae; genus Cheiracanthium; species Cheiracanthium punctorium. Next base: position 86,433 of record JAWZYV010009161.1, on the reverse strand, counting down.
CATCTTTACACACATTTTTCATGTAAATTTTAAATGTATTTGCAAAATCTGACTCGGCAGATCATTTAGATGGTATGGAAATCAAAAATATACACTTCAGGAAAATGGAGGATGTAGTCTCAATAAACTCAAAGATGTATGGAATGATTTTGTTCTTAAATTAAAAAAAAAAGTTACAAATGAGTAATGTGCGTGCATGTTTATGAAACTAACATAAGTTTTATTTTTTTGTATTAGTTGTAACTGTATAAACAATGCATTATTAAATCTTATTTCGAAAATTTATATTTATGAAGAGTTAGTTCATTTTTATCAGAAGAATTACAATCCCAAGTAACCTACGATCGACTGACACTTTTGACAAAAGTGTGAAAAGTGATGAAAAGTTATATGTTATACGCAATTTTCAATGGATCCCTTAAAACGCGTATAAGTGAAAGATCACTGTAATTATAATTTCTCATCATTTAAAACAATACTCCAAATATTTAGGGCAATACTAAATCTTTTCATACCGACATGACCAGATACATAGTTTTTGCACAGGATGATATTTTACATGAAACAAAAATCAACCGCTATTTTAAATTTCAAAGCCGTAACTAGATTAGAAGGGGGAAAATTTCAATAACCAAATTTAAAAAGTACGACACAAACCGATTGAAAGACAAAACAGTAAAACTGTAATTACTTTTACTGGAATCATTATATAACGAAATTAATACCTGTTTCATTTAATCTAATAAACCGTCTTAGGTTATTTCAATCATAACTCTTATACAATATTTTAGAAAATCTGAACTCTCTCTGAATTTTGCTTCTTTGAATTATTGCAAGTATACCTGAAACCCACTGGTAAATGACACCAAAAATTAAAATTACTTTCCATACAAGTGAATTTTTAATAGTGCTTCATCTCCTTCTTCAAGATTTGGTAAATCTAAAATTCCCAAACCCATTCAACCATAACAACTCCTTACGTCATTTTCAATATTTCAGTTTCCTTCCGCAGATATATTCTATTAGTTTATGTAAGTTATGCGGACACAACCCAACTTTCCTCTAAATCTCAACAACACAAGTTTTGTCTTCGCGGCGCTGCACACGCGACGCCTTTATTGGGCCGACCATAATCCCTTTCAACACTGGCAGTAATCCTGTGGCTGGGCTTAAAATGATATGCTCTCGCTGTGTGTAACTTTCTGGCTTGGCTTAATCTCGTTTGTCTCTGGAAGGAAGAATTAATTATGGATCAATGGATTCGCTTAATCATGAACAGATATGTTTCCAGCGAAAGACGAGAACTGAGTTTTTGGTTTTAAAATACATAAATAAATAGATGGAATGGGGTGATGTTAACGCAAAGCACACTTGTCGTGATTTTTAGGTTTGAAGGATTACTGAATAAGTAATTATACTCACTGAATCACACGAATAGAGTAAAAGCCATTATAGTTGGCCATTTTTTTCTTATGCCCACAGGCTCTGTTTATGGAAGGATTTTTTTTTAAAGGATGCCCATCATTGGAAATGTCTCAGGATAAAAGGAACTTTTAGAGCACGATAAGAATTCATCGGGTAGAAAATGAAAACGTTAGCATCATTAAAAGTAATGGTGTTGAATTTTGCTTTTTGCACTCTTAGATTACCCCATCATTGAAAATTTGCCGAAATAAGTGATCAAATGATTTGAAATCATTTGAAAAAAGAAATTAAATAAAACAAATAGCAGAGTTTGTTTCAGATTTATTTTTTTTAATTCTACAATTTAAACAAAAAAAAAAATGAATATTTACCACAGAAAACAGTACTGAGTGAAATTACCCAAAATCAAAGTACCGAAAAAAAAAACTGATTTTTTGCAGTTTTACTGCGATTTTTTGATCGCACGATATGTTTCAACTGGTGTTGTAGAAGTGGACTTTGTCGTGGTTGGTGATGGACCTTTTATTCAAAGAGTTTAGCTTTGTAGTTTTCATGAAATGTGAAAAGATGCCCTGGTGAAGAAACCATTAGGTTCATGATAAAGTTTTCTCTTTAATTTCCATTAAAATCACTCATATTTTACGCTATCAGCTTTTTACGGATCCAAATTTGACAAGCGTTCTGGAATTCCCGATCGAAAAATATGCACATAATCCTTATTCGTCAACACAAGCAACTGAAATGAGCCAACTTTGTAGACAAGCGCCATTGTACAGTCTCACAACTGGCAAATACTTTATGAAAAGAATTTTTCTACTGTATCTTTTAAGAACATGAACTACCTAAACGTTTATAATGCATTCATAGGCAATTATATGCTTCGGTTCACTTTCTGATCACTTATTTAAAGATGCTAAAAACGTTATCCGTGATGGTCAAACCGCAGAGAGTGTAACAGGTGTTCCGTGCTCTACATTTTTAACGTCACGAAACGTTCGTTATCAAAGATTAATATCGCATTGGTTGCACTAGTAGTCAAAAGTACAAGTTGAATTGAGCTGTTCAAGACAAAGTTCCAATCCTGAATATTTATTTATATTTCATACAAGAATATTATGATACATAATATGTAAATAAGTGAGCTGAATTGTTATAATAAATCTGTCTTAAGTATTCTCTAAAACTTTCCTTTTAAAACTGCATTCTAGAAAACAGCGAATTTGCATTTCTCACAGAAAGAAGTTCTCTTAAGTTCCAGAAAACAAAATGTATTTTAGTACAAACTACATGTAAAAACACGCTCTTATTGTAACGTATGCACCTAATAATCCCAATTTAACAATCATGTATGCAATTTTGAACTAAAAATTTAAAATAATAACCACTTATGTGTCCCGCTCAACTCATGTAAGAGAGAGAGAAAAAAAATGTTTTCTACTCGTTAAAATGTTTTCAGCCTGTTCAAGTCCGAGCTTAAGAAAACTTTACCCACTCGAGTGAGTTTCTCTTCACAGTACATTGACTCTAGTGCAAAACAACTCACTGAGAAGTACTTGAAGTCAATTTAGGGTCCATTTAACGTGAATTTTTGACCTAGTGCGTCTCTTTTATTTTCATCTTTTTATAAACCGCTCTCTGAAGCCGATCATTTCCTTACGGTTGTGATGCTCTGGAATGAAAGAGTTTTGATTTTTTTTTCAGTTCACTTTTAATGAATTTATGTTTCTTTATCGTAACATTAAGTCCACTCTAGTATATTTCGGGACATTGTTTATGAATAAATCTCTTTAAAATATATTTTATGTATTTAGTTATGTTTGTTTCTTTGTAGAACATTTTCTCTTAAATCCTTGGAGTAAATTGAATGTAGTTTTTGCTTAACTATGACAAAAAAAAAAAAAAAATCTGAATTGCAAGTAAGCAAAGAATATCAGATATCTTTAACATTTATTTACATAAAATATTTTGTAACTTTTAATTTATCTTGCTCAATTCATTCATTATTTAAATAATTAGAAAAGCATTTTTGAGTTTAATGTAAAAACTGAAAGCAATTTGAACTTTTAAATCGATAAAAACTTGGAGAAATGAGATATGCGTTTCTTTATTTAGAATAATAAATATGTATTTAAGTTTTAAAAAAAATCAATCATCCTTTTCCATGCATATTTAGTTTCAATGAAATATGTTATAGTTCTAACATTGTTGGTATAATTTAAAAAGCTAAAATTATATGTCACTTGTAAAAAATATGAAAACCTTTATTTAATATTAGAGTTCAGAGAAAAGTAATTGTTTTACTAATTTGCTTGATTATTACAGTGTTTACAGGTTTTTTACAGGTGTTTATAATTTTGGTATTTTCCACGTGGTACTTTCTGGCAAGTTTTTGTTTCTGTCAATGTGAATTTTCAAAATGTAACTGTACCATATTGCCACAGATTTAGGAAACGTTTAATTTCTGAGATTAATTATCTAAGTATCATCTTTAGGGAATGTGATCCCGCACTGTTTTTCGTTTCGTAGGATTGCGTCTATTGTTGCGTCCATTACTATTTCCACCAGGTAAAATGTTTTCCATGTACAAAATTAGATGCAGTACATGTATGTCATCCAATTCCTAGGGAATACAATCCGCCACTGTTTCTCGTTTCTCAGTATTTCGGGATTTATATTTGTAGATCCCACCGGTTGGACATTTCATTCAAATAAAAATTAATTTTGATAGAGGAAAACGTAACATTGTAAGCACTATTATGTTTAATAATTTATTTGATAATTAATACAATACCTTACATAAATAGGAAGAGTATAGTCACGATATAGTCTTTCAACAGGATCGGGATTGCATTCCCTAATCTTTTTGAAACCAGGTCGTTGTTATTTATATGAATATACACACAAAATATGACATGACATATTATAGCGATTAAGTTGAGATTTAATATCTATATCTATCTATCTATCTATCTATCTATATATATATATATATACTTACAACAATATCAATATTAGATACTTACTAATTGAAAAGGAAATCGTAAATACTGACACACTTTGAGAGCACCCTTTTCAGCAAAATATTTAAACTGATTCCGTACATGACTCCTTATAATAAAGGTTCTAGAACTTCGACTAAGGATCGGTAAAATCTCGTGTAAAAGTTTTTATTATTCATAAATCTGTACCGATAATCCATCTCTTGAGTAATTCGAACACAGACCAATAGCTAAACACAAGGTTGCTGGGCAACATATACCTGTAAAACACTGTTATATTCTAACTAAATGCTCTACAAAAACTGGTGAATAATGTGAAATTAATAAAATATTGGTATAATAACTCTCATAAATTGTACTTATTAAGTACTTACTGTGCATAGGTACATTATTTTAGCCAGTCAACTCATTTGCTAAAATAATGAAAAAAAAATTTAAACACACATAAAAGTATTTGGTTAATTTTCAAAATTGGATTTCATTTGGAAATTTAAGAAGCTAAAATACAATTTAAAAAATAACTAGATTTTTCAATAATATAAAACATAACTTGTTTCTCAACATTATTTGAGTACTATTTATGCATTTTTTATTTTACTTATTTTTTTTTAGATATCAGACTTGATGAAATTTGTCATGTTTTTGACGTTAATTTTCTTTGAAATTTGTAACACATATGTTTAGTAAAAATAACACAAGTGATATATTACGTAAGTGTAGAGTTCTTTTGTCCACATAAGATAGTCATTCAAATTAAAAATATTTTTCATTTTTTATAGGTTTTTGTTTGACATGTCTGCTACCAAGATTGTCATGTTTGTACTTATTATAGTAACAGGCATGGCATTTCAAAGAACAAAAGTTTGTGAGTCTAAATAATTCCACCAGAACATGAAAAGAGACATTAATTTAGACTAAAAAACTAAGATCTAAATTAATCAATTAAATTTGCAAATAGTAAATATATTTTATAGAAATAATTGAGGTAACAGACATGACATACACTGAAAATACTTATCACAAATAGGCTTTTGCTTTTTCAGTCAAATTCCAAAACCTCTCCAAACAAGTCTCTTTATATATTTGTTTTCGACCATGCTTGCTTTAATGGTAAACATGTGTTGCTATTCTCAAATTTCAATTCCCTAATTTAAAAAGTTGAAAATAATGTATGATAACAGACATGGCAACAATGTCCGGACAGCTGTATTTAATTATCAAAAGCATTGTATTTTTCTTTAAACCTTATAAAAAAAAAACCTTTTCCTGCTGTAATTTGCATGTTAAATCATTTAAGGGAAGACATTTTAGTTTTAGGCAGTAATTCTGCATAGCACGTTTTTTGTTCGATTATTGGGACAGCTATATTTTAGTATGTTCTCAATTCATTTCTGTTTATTTTAATTTATTAAAAAGTATGGTTTTTTAATCTATTGTTTCACTACTGGAAAATGTCTGATAAAAACAATGATAAAAATAAAAATCATTTAAATTTTTCTGTACCTTGTAATATATATATATATATATATATATATATATTACTCGCTGACAACAAATGGCACCGAGTTTTGAAAAAGACGCATTTATCAAGCTGATTTGTTGTAAGATTCTACTTATTTTCTTCTATATACTACTCCCCAGACTTTTTTATTACTTTATTTAATTTGTTGTTATTGAGTGTATTTTTCTGTAATTACTTTATATTTACAAAAAAAAAAGTTACCTGTCTACATAAATTTTTAAGAAAAGTATTTTTATATTTGTTTCATAGTAGTTGCTCTTCTGTTTTTAAATGTTTTTAAATGTTTGCATTTTGTGCAATTTTCTTTAGTTTTTATTTATTTTTTTCTATATTTTATTTTGTTTTCTAGTCTATATTTTATTTTTATCCACCTTCTTCTCCCCACTTCTCATACTCTCCCTGGTTTCGAACTTTTTAATTTTTCCAATTGTCAATTCGCTCTTCACTTTTGTTTTTTTGTTTACATTTTTTTTCTTTAATCCCCAATTTCACTCTGTGTGTAGACTTCTGCTGCTGACGCTGACGAAAATCGACATTTATTCGATCGAAACACCTGTACACTTTGATAAGTACCTTTCATGTGTGGTTTATTACAGAAATTTAATTATTTTATCCCCAAACATCGGTTTATTTTGAGTGTTTTTTAACATTTATGTATATTATCATACGACGTTTTTATTAATTTTACTGCTATATGTTAATCTTCGGATCGTTTGTTCATCCATAGTAATCATGATAGAATCAGCAGCAATATCCAGCACTATAAAAATTATACAGGGTGTCCCAAAAATGTGGTGAAGGGTTTTATTTAATACCTTACCTATTAGAGATCAGTGGACAGTGTAAATTGAAAAAAAAATTCAATCTAAGTTCGGAAATAAGACTTCGTTTTGAAAAAAGTCCTCGCGTTAATTTTCAAAAAGTTACACTTTTAAAATTTGAATATGACCCCCATGCAAAACAATTCCCAGTTAGTTAAATGTGCCCCATACACTCATGAGGTGGCATATAAAATTTGAAGATTAAACCTTAAAAAAATGTCTGAGATATGATGATAGATATAACGCTGACTTAAACCACTTTTCCATGGCTCCAGAAGGGAAAGAATCACGTCGAATAGCATTTTTGGGGTCGTACATTAATTTCGAAAGCATTTTTTTTCCACTCGAGCAGTAAACGTTTACTTTCCAAATCATATATAGTCCTCGATCATATTACTTTAAAGATATCTCTGCGACGTTGTATCATGAAAGGATCAAATTTGCTACATCAGCTTATTAGGGTATGGCGCACATTTTACTAATTGGGAATGTTTTTGAACGGGGGTCGTATAAAAATTTAAATAGTGTAACTTTTTGTAATTGAACGAGAGGAATTTTTTTCTTAACGGAGTCTTATGCCCGGCCTTATTTTTAACATCTTTTTTTTTTTCAATTTACACTGCCCATTTATCTCTAAAGAATTAAAGCCCTTTTGGGGGACCACCTTTTGGGAACACCCTGTATGTTTTCCAACTTATAAATTGGCAAATACTAAAAAATATACAGTATGATAGCATTGTGGCAATCCGTTTCTCATGGAGCTTGCCTCTGAGGTAAAGGTAGACACAAAAGAAGAAAAAGAAACCTCATTTTGGAGAAAGGCCCTCTATACATACGACTGTAAAAGTCCTGGCCCTCCTCTGATTCGGACAAGCAGCAGATACGAACAGATGGCACATGCTCCGCTATGGTCATCTTTGTGCACTGTGGTAATTGTCAGTCATATTAAATTTAATCCCTTTGCCCGAAATGCAATTCGACTCAAGCCATTCCTGCTCATTTTATAACCTGTGCTAGCTAAAGTACCCATCGTTGACGGGTTAGTACATAATGCTAATTTTCAAAAAGCTCGAATTTTCTTCAGCATTGTAGGCGTATAAAAATAAAAAAAATATATTGGAAATAGTATAGAAATAAAAATTTTATCTTCTCGTATTGTGTTAAAAGGTTACAGGCTTGGGAGTAACAATGTGATCAGTCAATTTGACTTGGAGAACTTCTTTCTGTTTTTAAAAATAAATTTTGTTATTGTTGAATGAGTTTTTCAAGTCAAGAGGTCATTCGTAACCAGTAAATTAATTTTGTTTGATTCATTGTAGGTATTTTTAAATTATTCTTCGAAAAAATTTGTGCAATTTTCAAAAATCCAAAAAAAAGTAATCAATTAAAACTTTATTATTATGATTTTTTTTAATTTTGATTTTTGTTGTTTAAGCCGTTGCTGATTATGTTGCTAAACTTCATTGTTTTCTCTTAATCCTTTCTTAAAGAATGAGAGAGCAAGCTTTAACACGATTTTCACAAAATCCCAAAATCTATGAAATATTTTAAACTGTTTGGGGATCTGGAGTCAAAATTAACTTGCATCTAACATAATACCAAATTTTATTCTATTCCATTCCTGTTTTTCAGGAATAGTGCAAACATATACTGAATTTTCCCAAAATCTCAAAATAAAATCTATCACAATATTTAAAATACTTTGACGCAAAGAGTTCACGTGAACACTAAGTGACGATACTAAATTTTATTTCACTCCCTTCAGTGGTTTGTTGGTTACCGACAGATATTTTCATATTTTGGACAATTTTTGCAAAATCCAAAAATCTAATCAAAATTTTTAAGCAATTCGACGCCTATATTTTAAGTAGAATAACAACCTATTGTGTCACTAAATTTCATTTCATTCTCTCCTGTCATTTTTACGTGATGCGCGAAAAAAAAAAGTGTCACTTGACAGAGTGACAGACAGACAAACTTTTTTTTGAGAGTCGTACTACTGGATTCAAGCGGACAGAAATTTAAAAAAAAATGAATTCTAAGTAATACACATACAGAAGCCTAATTTTATTCATCCAGATTGATTGTCAGAAGAGCCAGTTGTATTCGAGTCGCGGGGCAGTTCTTTATTTTTTTCAATAGACACAAGCTCATGGACTTGTTCTAATTGTTGCCGTCGATCGAAGGGAGCAAGGAACAGCAGCACAATTTCAATGACAATAACAGGAAACCGAACATTCCGATTACATACACGTAACCATTTTAAGGTGTGCTTCTTTAGGATGTTAAAAACGCAAGCTTCTCTAACATTACATTAAAACTACATGCCAGATTTTTAAAGACTTGTCAACTGAAGGCAAAATAAAAGCTTGGTAAGTTTATATGGTAAAATAAAGAGCAAAGATCTCGAATGCTTACCGGAATAAAATGAAGAAATAATCATAAATATTTTAATCCTTTAAAGACGGGCCATTGATTTTTCAACCAAGCTACAGGACATCTTAAAGGACAGGTATGGCTAATATTTTAACCAAGTAAAACTACCTTCCTCATGTGTTATTGTTTACCTGCACTGGGAGGTCGGTGAGGGATGTCAACATCCAATCATCATTCCAGCTGCATCCCAATTTTAAAAAAAGGAATTATACAAGAAAATGGAATCCCCTTGTTCAAGAAGTTCCTTTAACTTGATGGACGAGGAAGAGCAATTCGTCAACTTGATGTAAGAACAGTTTCATATCAAGAATCACTAAAAGGAGGAAAACATACTCAACATATTCCTGTCGTTTCCCAGCTATGCGGCCAAAATCTTCCAATTGTGAAAAGGTTAATAATTTTAGACTATTACCTAACTCTGTCCAGGTCTTTCTACATCAAAGGTCCATTTATTAGATTTGCAAAAGTATTGTGCTGCAATTAATCCAAAACAAACCACCAAAACATCACAAACGGTAACAAACTCTGAAAATTAATTTTGTAAATCAACTTACACTCTGAACGAGCAAACGAAACTGATACCAATTATATTTAAATGCATTAGTCATATGCTAACCCCTATTTACCCATCTCAATACGAGCTCAGAGCTCCGGCCATGTGACCAACCTATTTATCTTACACCGAGTGTCACGAAACTGTAACTTAAATTCAATTTTAGATATCCAATATTAATTTGAATGACAAACGATTTCATTCCATTTCTGTCCAGTGTCTGAGGACCTTCATTTGTTATGCTTTAGGTGGAGGGAGGGGTGGGGAGCTGAATTGATTATTTCTCACAAACTGAAGTTTTCCACTTGGTTTATCGGAACTTCGAAGAACGAAACTCAAGCACAGTTGAAGAATGGCAAATTTTAAATTGTATTTAAGGTATCGAGCAGATCTTGTCTAATTGAATTTATAAACATCGTAAATATCTAAAATTCGGTAATTTGTCATATATGTTTAGAACTTTTGATGTCATTCAAAGACAAGATTATAAAATTGAACTATATTCTTAAGGAACCGTTTTCATTACAAACATTTATTACTGTTTTAAATCTTCAAATTACTAAACAACAAAGTATATTGCTTTTACATCACAAGGTAATACAATAAACATAAAATATATTAAAAGAAACTAATTCAAATCTTATCCTACATGCATAGTAATTTTAAACAAAATTTCTTTCGTGTTTACTCGTAATATATATGCAATGTGCCCGCTTAAGTCCGGTGTCGCCCCAATAATTTTTGAACGGCAAGAGCATAGTCATAAAAGTAGGATCTAGGTAGAGTAAAGTTGCCATGCGCTACGCAAAGACACTCCTTACAGCGGCACCTGACGGCTAAATTCTCAGTTAGCGTTCTTATTTTAGAAAGGGTACCGGATACGTTAAAAAAGTTAATTACAAAGAAGCTCAGCATCACAGATTTATTAAGGAAAGACATCTTGAACACATTACTATTAAAAATTTAAGGCGTAAAATGCAAGGCGTAAAAACGTATTACTGATGCTTTTGCCAGCTTATCACCAATCGAATTCATCTACTTTTAACGGGAATTGCAGACCAACGTACTAACGTGTATTGTTGAGGACAGGAAATACTTTTAGCGTGAAGGAAAAATGGACCTAATGCCAGGCAAATGCATTTTTGGAAATCTTGACATTAAAATTGGGCGTTTTATGCCTTCCTTTCGTACCGTTATTGTGCCTATCATTTTGTATGTTCTGTGCATAAGGTATAGTTTCTTGCTAAATCAAGTATGCTGACCCACTTTGTAATTATTTTTTTTCCGTATCTCATACTGTTTTCGAGATAAGAATACTAATTCGAAATTTAGACGCGAGGTGGCACTCTAAGCGGTTTTCTTGCGTAGAGGATGGTAACTTTATTATACATATCCCACCTAGACAACTATAATTCTTGCGGTTCAGAAATTATTGGGGGGACAACGGACTTAAGCGGGCACACTGTATATAAAACTCACGAATTATAAATTAATGAAATGTTAGATATTTGATTAAAAAAATTCATATAAATGTGCCATTACAAAAACCTACTTGCCATTACTTTTCAGGAATCATTAAAAATTATTCGGCGCACGAATTCACAGACTTTTAGGGAGGTGTTTGAAATAGTTACAGTTAAAATATATAATCCTTAAAAATATTATTGATTAAATTAATGTAGTTAAGGGTGTGTTTCGAAAAAATAAAATATACGACAAATCTACGATCAAATTATACGACATAAAGAGGCAAAATGAGATCGCACGTATAGTGGATTTAAATGAGTAAAATTTGCTGAGGAAAAGTGTAAATAAAACTTTACTGTCCCAACAGACCAACAAATTTTGTATTCCGCTGTTCCATGACGTTAAGAAATTTACTACTGCGATTAAATAAATATTTTAACCCTTTAATACCCGGACTGTTTCTGCTGCACTCGCACAAAATAGTATTTCAAGTATGATAAATTTCTTATTATTGTTTTGTGAATAACTAATTAGTTTTTTTCGAATAACGCGCAAATCAAAAGAAATAAAAGAAATTATTGCTTTATACATGATTAACGTCTTATGAAGAATAGTAATTTATACATGAAGTCGACATAGGAAATATGAGTTACACTCGAGTACTTTTTGAGGGGAAGTAGATCACCTACACAATTGTGTAGGTCAGGGCTTATAGGGATATGCCTTCAGATTGAGTGTTACGCGTTGAAACGACGCCAAATTTCAACCTGAAAGATGCAGTATTAACTTCAAGTAATTAATTTCCTTTTCGGTTTGAAAAACTCTGACACCTTGGTGATTCGAGATCAAAGACAGCTTTTTACAAGTCTCGGATATTCGGGGTTAATGTCTCACCCGAATTCAGAAATAATGCGCGGGAGTTCGTCTAGTATCGACCCCAGCCAATACCAATGATTTACTACGCACAAGAAAGTGTGCAACATTTGGGACGATGATGGATTGAACGTGTTCGCTAACAAAAGGCAATTTAGTAAGAAAAATAGGGGATTCGGCCGAAGGACTGATTAAAGAGTGGTGCGAGGAGAAATATGCTGGCTTAACGCCTCAATGATGAGTAATAAAACAATTGGCTGCTTTTGCGTTCCTCGTGGAGTACCGCCATTAATAACTGCGATTGGTCAACTAGGGGAATAAGCGAACTTGGAGGCTATAGAGTTGGGCGCTTTATTCTTTATTTTCTAGTGGAGTAACTGATGTGCTAGCGAAGAGCTGTACACATTTAAAATATGAGTATGTTTGATACTGCAAAAGAAAGAAAAAAGCGTTATTCGCGTTGTGCATACATTAATATTTCTTGTTTTGTACATTTTAGTACTTCATTTTTTGATTTTGTTAGCTTCTGTATAATAAAAATTTATAATTTATTGCTGAATTTGTATATATTAATAAAATAACAATAATAAATTAATAAAGTTTCGTACTTGTATCACTTTAAATTATCCGGTTGTCCCATTACTATTGGGGCGAACTTTAATTGGTGGAAGGGAACGTAATAAGGATTCGGAATCACATAGAAATGTGGGATCGGAAACATAGTCTTCATGTTGCTTGTAATAATCAATTTGAATCCATTGTTGAAGTAGTAGTGAACTTACCGCCCATTGTTCGCCAAAAAACAGCGTATCTTTCGCAGAAACACGTGACTAAGATACATATTTTAAAAATTCTATTTCATTTCATGAATGGAATTTTTAGAGACAAGCCCATTGCATATGAAAATTAGTTAAGAAACTAGACAAACACTTCAACCCTTTTCCCAAAGTGATTATTAACTGGTAAAGAAGAACGACGTTTTTGACCCCTAATTGCTATGTGATTCGGAATTCTTAGTATGTGCTCTGTCTCCCCTTAAAGTTTGTACCGATTGTCCTGGGACATCCTGTGTCGCTTTAATTCTTTTAATAGAGATATATTCGATACAGGTAGGTGGCCATCGTAAATTGAAATTTCAGTGTTCAAAGTAAGGTAGGAAAACAAGACTCCATTAAAGAAAAAAAATTATTTGTACTTAAAAAAAAAAACTTTTTAAATTTGTATACAGCACTCGTACAAAACCAAATTCTCAATTTGTTGAATATACCCCTACATTAATAAGGTGATCAAACAATTTCAGACTTTTATCAGAAAATTTCTCAGAGACATGAAAATATATTTATTATGATTTAAACCACTTTTCAATGGCTATCGAACAGACAGAAATCACATGGGTTGATCGCGTTTCAGGTCTAGTGCAGAAATTACGAAATACACTCATTCTTTGACACTCTTACCTTAAGCATTCACATTCAAATCCATGTATAGCCCCTGATCATATTTTAAACATATTTCTGAGACAATTTAAGATTAATGTATGAAATTTTGTCGTCATCTGTTTAGGCTGTGTAATCAACTACGATTCTTATCTCTAGACGCTTTAATGTGATGGCATTGCTCCTACTCCCTAAAAGGTAAGAAATGAATTTTTTTGCAAAATTTTAGAGTTTATTATTACTTTTTTTGAAAGAAATTGACATTTACTTCTTGGGTCGTTACCTATCAATTAACCAAATTTCATCCTACTCTTTTGAGCCCTGTTTGGAGGATGTGAAAAAAAAAAACATTTGCACGACTTTCACAAAGTCTAGAAATGTACGAAATATTTAAAAATATTCTGTAATTTAAGTTAAATTGACATCTAACATAACGTCGAATGTCATTACGTGAGGCGCAAACAACTATTGTCACATTTTATGTACATTGATAGGTGAAACGTCATGCTCAAACGAATATTAACACATTTTGAATACACTTCCGCTAAATTTCAAAATGTGTTCAAAATCTGGAAAAAAAATCAAAGCCTGTAGTTTAAGTAAAGTGCACATTTTTCATGATAGTTTATTTTATTTTATTCGCAGATTGTTTTAAGTAATGAACGGGCAAGACATTATATTGAATACATTTTTACAAAGTCTAATCAAAGATCTTAAAAATTTTGAAGGCTGTAATTCAAGTTGACTGACCACGCTAGAGGCCTCCAAGTTTCATTTCATTTGTTTCAGCCAATTTAACGGGATGCACGAATAAATAAAACAGTATTGACAGTAAGACAGAATGACAGAACGACAGACATGCATACCTGTTTTGGTGGTCATTTTTGGATCGATGGTGCTTAAACTGACAGAAAATGTAAACTTTTGAATTCCAATTAATGTATAGACAAAAGTGTGATTTTAATTGTATAGATGTACCAACTGAAGTTAGTATGTAAAGCAAGTACAGGTTAGTACGTAAAGCAGATATTCAAACAGTGTCAATTTTCGTTTGCATTCTAGCAATACAAAGAATAGAATTGAAATACGGTTATAAGTAGGAAAGCAACATTTCCTGTGTATTGTTATCCCAATTACAAATTATAGAGACACATAGTGCTGAGACAAATTGGCAAAGAGAACATATTTGCTTTTCAAAATTCACATTTACTTTTTCTGGAATGAGATTTTAAAGTCAAGTGGTCATTTAAAGCTACAGAGTAAGATGCTAATACACAATAAAAATTATTAAAATGTTTGTAAGATGATCTCAAATGTATCAGATATGTATCAGAAGTTGTTGGAAATTTGCAACGTCATTGTTTGGCCGAAACGTTTTAGAACAGATTTGAAATGTTTGGTGAGATTTCGTTCTTATGAACAAATTATTATATATGTTTATCACGTTCTTGGGAAAATATTTAAGGGAAACTTTGCCTAAGGTTTGCTAAAAGGTTTCCGATTATTATTTTTTTAAACACTGTAATGAAAATTACATTGAGAAAAAAATAAGAGGAAATTATTTTTTTTATGAGCAAACAGTCCGTATTTAACATTGCAATCATTAATTCAATTGCATTATTTTACTTAAAAAAAAAATTGCCTCAATT
The DNA here is from genome assembly GCA_038373885.1 of Cheiracanthium punctorium. Taxonomy (NCBI): domain Eukaryota; kingdom Metazoa; phylum Arthropoda; class Arachnida; order Araneae; family Cheiracanthiidae; genus Cheiracanthium; species Cheiracanthium punctorium. The sequence goes on along the minus strand of JAWZYV010009161.1, from coordinate 71,252 downwards.
GCTTTTCAATTGCATTATTTTACTTAAAATACAAAAAAAAATTTACATTTTACTCCATAGCTGAAAAAAGATTTCAAATTTGTATAAAATTCAGAGCCTGTACATTAAATTCAATAACCTCCTACTGTGCGACCTATTTATAAAGTACACATTCTTCATGTAATGCGGATTAGTTTTAAATTTCTTGCATATTGCAAAGACATTAAGTAGAAATTGTCCCAACGCGATATGAAACGTATAAAAACATAAATAAACAGATGTGTTAAAATTTATAATTGCACAACGAGCGATGAGGATATAAAATTTTATTCTCTTGCTAGTAAAAAAAGTAAAAAGTTAAAAAATGTTCATCGGAGGTGTAATGAAAAATAGCTTGTTTTCGCAGAGTAAAGTATCTAGAAAAAAATAGTTTAAGAAGAACTTTAAACTGAAAGGTAATCTTCAGCACTTTTTGTTCAGTTGTTTAATTAAGTTGACAAAAATTAGTTTCTTTTTTGTTCTATTTTCAGCTAATTAAGTACCAAAAAACTGTCTCAAATTTAAGAGCCATAAATGCACTAAAATGGGCTTAATGAGGAAGTCTTTAGGGAGCCTTAAGCTAAAACAGATAATTTTTATTCAATTTAGTTCTTGAAAAGAGCATCCTGCCATCGTGCTAGCTTTTTATATAAGCTGCTGAGAATATCTTTGGGCTTATGGTAAAGATTGCTGTATTATTAGAAGAAAAAAAAACTGTAGTTTTTCAGTATGAAATACTAGGCAGTTTTGTATACACTCTGCAAGGAATTTTATCGACGGCTGACTCATAAAACAATGCAAAGATGACTCATGAAACATTGCAAAGTTTGTATAGAGAGTTCTATGAATTTTAAAAATTGCACATGAAATGTCTATTTACTTCTAGCAAATGATATACAATAAAAACATGAAGCATTTAGGCAATGTACCGTAATCACTACAGAACTATCCTTGATTAAAAATGTAGCTATTTAATGTATAATTCCTCATTTCAAAACTTTTAACCTCAAAACAAAACAAAAAAAAAGTTAAAAAATTTGTATATTTTTTGCTGTAATCGAACACATTTTTTCAAATCATAAATATAAATTAATATTGAAATGTATGTGACTGCTTCTAGCCTTATTAATCTAACCAAAAACTGAGATTTTTTCTGACTGTAATTCATTTATAATATTAAATAGTTGAACATATTATTTTATAATTTTCATTATGTTAACATTCTCTGCTTTATTTGACGGGAAAAGTATGTCTCAATAGTGAACTACGTTTACAATAAAAAGTTCTTTAGGAAAACGCGCGTGTATGACAATTTTCTCATTGGATTTCAACTGGGAGCTCTCGGATATCTTTATACGTTAGATTAATGCAGTGCTGGAAAATGCCATTCAGATTTGGGTGAAAGTCCTCAGATTTTGTGACTTACAGTAGACCCCCTATAGATACATGCCATGTTATATGAAACCATGTTGTATGAGTCACAAACAAGTGATCAGGATCATCAGTGTTAACAAAAAATACAAAAACATCTGTCCCATTTTTTCACTTCGTTATACGAGTGTCTTTTAACGTATTTTGGGAAAAATATCACAATTTTATCGTCGTGTTATATGAACCGTCTTATAAGAACACGTGTTATAAGAGGGGACTAGTGTACTTCGGAATTTACACCAACTATCTCAATATAAAAATAACTAACTTTGCAACAGACAATCCAAGTAATGTTCACATTTAAATATACAAATAACTTACCAGTTTATCGTACAGCTTTATTCTAATAAGCAGTAAAATCAAAAGAGCTTGATGCGTTAATAGAACAAGAGCCCGCGGCCGCCAGACCTTCGTCATAGTATAAAAGCTGAAACTTTCTCTGCGCATATTCCCCAAAAGAGGTAGGAACAATCGGCCACTATAAAGTTTGGATGATCGTGGCTTTGGCAGGTAACAGGTGGCAAAGGTGTATAAAATTGCATAACATTTTCGTCATTTCATAAAGCTTAATATTTTTATATGTCCTTCTTCGCAGTACTAGAACTCACTTTATCCCTTGCAAGACACTTTTCCATCGTGGCAAACCCCCGCCAGACAACCTCAAAGTCATGGAAAACGTATTTCTATTACGAGCGCGATGCAGCATCGCGCGAAAGTTCAGAAGTAGTAGTATAAAATGTGCTTGGTACTTTGTGAGAGCTTGACGTACTTCGTCGCGAGAGTTTACGAACACGTCGCGGACAACAGTTTTCCATGACTCCCGTTGACTTTGAGGTTGTCTGGCGGGGGTTTGCCACGATGGAAAAGTGTCTGGCAAGGGATAAAGTGATTTCTAGTACTGCGAAGAAGAACATATAAAAAAATGAAGCTTTATGAAATGACGAAAATTTTCTGCAATTTTATACACCTTTGCCAAATGTTACCTGCCAAAGACACGGTCATCCAAACTTTATAGTGGCCGAGTTTTCCTACCTCTTTTGGGGAATATGCGCAGAGAAAGTTTCAGCTTTTATACTATGACGAAGGTCTGGCGGTCACTGGCTCTTAGACTGTATAAAGTACTTATGCTTTTGAAACAAATGTTCTGATGAAAGCCCTAACAACGCTCTACAGAAACTAATATAATCACAATAGTTAATGAAGATAGTGATAGAGTAATTCAGTTCGATTGGAGCTTAACTTTGCATTAAAGGATCCAATCTTCCCAACCTAATCACAGACAAACCACTGTGCACAGAGCATTTTGACGAACAGCTAAATAACTAACAGTGGAGCAACTAAGATTCCGCGATTAAAAAAAATTGCTCTTGTTCTAAAGTTCAGTAATGCGAAAGAATTCTATATCAATTAAGGTTATTCAATGAGTTTCTTAAGTAAACCTCAAGCTTTGAATTTCCTGCTCATTTTACTAGGTAAAGATAACTTCAGTTGCTATTTCTAACGAAGATTTCCATGGCTTAATACAACAGATATAACTCGCAAAGTAATGCTCTGCCAAAAGTCACTGAAGTGACTACGAGGACAGTTAAAGGTGACGTTAGGAACCGAAGGAGACGTTAAACTCTCTTCCATTGGAAAGGCTCTAAGCGTATTTATGAGTAGTAAACGAACTATTAAGGAGAACTGACCAGTGAATAAACCTTTAAATATATATATAAATATATATATATATATATATATATATATATATATATATATATATATATATATAAATTCGAATAAGGTCTTACGAATTTTTCAGTCTATAAATTGGCAAAAGTAGTTTCCTTAAAAGCAATGGAAGCTATTTGAACTGGTTTCCCTGCTCACATGCATTTTCCTTGAAATAATAATTATTTCTTGAAGTGTATTCTTCTATGTTCGTTAACAGGTAATGCAGTAACCCCCTCCCACCTACAGCATTGTAAATATGTTCCATGCTATATGAATCCGTGTTGTACCAGTCACAAACACATCTTCAGCATCAGCAGTGTTTACAGGTAATATAGAAACATTTGTCTCATTCTTTCACCGATTTGTGAGAGTCTTTTAACGGGTTATTGGAAAAATATCACACTTTTTTCAGATGTATTAAACGGCTCCGGGTTATGTGAACCCGTGTTACAGGACGGTCTACTGCGTTCCATAATTCCGGTAACTGAACACACAGTGTCAATGTATGTTCTTTTGCGTTTTTTCTTATCAAAAAGAAAATCCCAATAAGTTATATGTCCCCTCCCCCGTTTTTATATCAATTAAGTATAACAAAATTTTACTTACACAGATACATGCAAAAAGCTACATTAAAAATATTATGATTAAGAAAAGATAATTGCACTTCAGTGTGTGGTTAGATTTCACTGCATTAAACTTGTGACGCCGTCCTATGCCTTATGTAGGTGCAGTAGTAGATAGGTACATAGTATTCCACTTTCCGTTCAAGTTCTAAACTGTGAAGAGCAATGGGATTTCTTGTGTATCAGCATCTAGACTGTCGTTCTGAGATTTAAGATCTATGCACTAAAAATAATTTGTCATTTTTCGGCAAATGAACACAAAATAATGAGGTAGTAAATGAAGCAATTTATTTCTTTTCCTTTGTTAGAATGGCTACTGGAAGTTTTTTCTTTTCAATACGCAATTTTCTCCCTATATCCTCTGATTACAGTAAAAGTTCTTCCTGAATATATGTTTTGTTGTTAATGGCTCTTCGCCTTTACAAAAATTGAATTATAAAAATAACATATTAAGGGTGGGCACCTGCTCTTCGAGATGTAGTCTCTCGGGAACTAGATGGAATCCGCGGGACACAGGGGCAATCGCCAGTGCGTGGGTTGGGGCGGCCGAAGTAAGTTACTCCATACGTCTGGTTGAGAACAAATTTTTATCAATATTTTGCCCAAATTAACAGGCAACAGAAGTCACGAAAAAAATCCTCTCTGAGCGATGTCGGACTCTTAAAATCGTGGGTCATATGGTTGATAAGACAATCACAAGTTCCAAAAAAAGTGCATTTATTTTCTAATCAAATGTCCGTGTCTCATAATCACAGGAAACACTTGCGAGGGACGAAGCTGAAAAACCGTGGAAAGAGAGGGAGATATGTTAATTGTTTTTTAATTAAATTTACATTTCGAGACAAAACCTTTGAAAACGAAAGCTACTACACCCCTACAAAATTTGAAGGAAGCTAGAATAAATTTTGATTTTTTAGAGGATTTTTAATTTTATATGTTATAAACATATAGATTTATATAAAAACGGTAATGAAATGAAATGATGATTGGTATTAGAAGATTTTATATTTATTGCTTGTGTCGCGTAATCATTTCGTCAACTTCTTAAATAAAATTGAATACCACACCAAGTAATAGCATGTGTGTTTATTAAGTATAAAAAAATTTATTTCAGATTCGTAATATATACATAAAAATTCCGCGAACACAGCATCGGAAAAAAAGTGTACCAATGCATTCTGCATATTATTGATTTACTTCAGAAGAATGGGTCCACCCAATAAATTCTAAATGATATTTTCATTTTAAAGAATTATGCTAAACTGTTATTGATTTCAGAATGTCATGCCTTGCCGATCTCTCTAAGCCCGTCCTGCCACTTTTTAAATATAGATTTCTTTTCGGTGAAGAAAATAATTTTTCACGCTCTGAAGGAAATGCATTATTCATCCCATATCTATTTCAATTTTATATGCAATGTTTCATATAATACTTCGCTGTAAAATTTAAATTTTCTTGAAATATGCTCTTTTTTTATTTTTCAGCGCACAGCGTACTTTTGTTTAGTGTAATATAATGATGACATGTATGTGTACTGTGCATTTCCTTTGCATGTTCAGTTGTATATTTTTGGATATATAGAAAATAAATTAGCTCTCTGAGAAACTAATAAATAATTCATTTACATGCATTCTTACTTAGAATGGGTTCAGTTTGATATTTTTATTCATGATGTGAAAAATAAATACCTACATATGTTTATTTTAGTATTTATAAATATATTATTTAAAGTAAAAAATGTAGGTATGTTAAAACTGAAGCTTACAAATAACATAGTGGCAATTTGATATATATATATACATATATATCAAATTGCCACTATGTTATTATATATATATATATATATATATATATCCTTTATATTTAGAAGAATGTTGCTCTTTGCCTAAGAAAATTAATAAAACAAATTCCGTATCACTACGTGGAACAGTTTCCGAGATATATCAATTTGAAAAATATGGAATTTGTCGCCAAGCAATAAGGGGATGTCTAAAAAATGAGAAAAATGTAATTACTTTTCAACTGACGTTAGTGTATGCTAATAGTTACTTGATAGACACAACTGACACCCCCACCCCCGAAATCCTATTTGGCTGGAATTTTCCTGTAAAGCAAGTTTGGAAATTTTCTGGTGAAAGTTACCACACCATACAAACCTAAACAATTACTTTGTCATTTACTTGTACACTTTAAAATTCCTTCTCTAGAAGTGTGATGTAATTAGTGGATGATCCCCCTAAAAGCCTAAATTATCGATAAGCGTTTCTAAATGAATATCGGAGTTTTAACGCTTTGCAGTATTTATTATGTAAAACTTAAAATCACATAATTAATACACGAAATGAAATAGGAACTCCAATAGTCATACGTACAAGATTCCAAGTTTTCAGTGAAAGCACCTTTTGTCACATGGCACGCATCAAGTCGATAGCCCAGTTCTTCCTAAACAATGTCAAGTGTTTTTGGTGTAATAGTTGTATCAACTGCCTCAATCCTGTTTCTTAGGTCGGGGAGGTCAGATAGTAATGGAAGTCCATTCACACGCTGCTTTACTAGACCCATGCGTAGAAATCACAAGGCGTGATATCGGGTGAGCGTGGAGGCCATGTGAAACAAGCTCTGTCATTGGGCCCTTTGCGGCCAATCCAGCGCTCGGATGCAGTGATGTTCAAGTAATCGCCTGCGTTGTTATGCCAGTGAGGAGGCACACCATCTTTTTGCCAAAAGTAGTTATTTCGTTCGTCTTCTTCCAATTGGGGAAATAGCCATAGTTGTAGAGCATCGAGATAGAAAGTACCATTTACAGTTGTTTCGCTAAGAAAAGGCCCGAAAACATTCCTTCGAGATATGGCACAAATACATTCAATTTAGAGAAGTTTCGTGAAACGTTGTTTCGTCACTGAAAACAGCAATATTTAGAAAATCTTCATGATAGATTTATTTAGCAAAGTTGGCGCGTAAAATATGGTCTCTAGGCTAAAGAGCCTGTAATAACTGCAAACGGTAAAGGCGTAGATATAAGCATTTTCGTAAAACTTTCCGAACTGTCGTCACCGGAATTGCTAAATCACAATTAGGCTACCGAACTAATTTCGTCGGGCTCCTCTTGAAGGACTCTATCACTCGTTCAACACTGTCTTCAGAAACCCTCCGTCGTCCTGTGCTCTTCCCTTCACAAAGATAGCCGATATTTTAAAACCGATGGTACCATATACGGATGTTATTATTACTTGGGGGGGGGGTCACATCTGGACTTAATCCGAGCGCACGTTGCACAGTAACCACAGATTCGGCCTTTGCAATCTGCAGAACACAAAAAGCTTTCGACGAACAGACCTGTTTGAGTTGCTCTTTCATTTCATGTATTAATTAGGATTTTAAGTTTTACGTAATAAATTCTGCAAAGTGTTTAAACCCCAATATTCTTTTAGAAACACACTATATAAGTAAAATTTTCTTCTACGTAACCTGAGATCAATCGCACTTGTTTCTGATGCATCGTTTGCGCAGGGTGCTCAGAATATTCCAAACATTTAGTGTATTCTTGTTAATTATACTTTCGATTTTTAAAATTATTTTAAATATATCTTTGAAAAGTATAAACATATATTGAATTAAACAACTCAAATTATAAAAAAAAACATTGAAAACAAATAAGGTTAAAATTGATATGAAGTCAAAAAAAAATATTTTCAACATCAAATATAAAAGTTTACGTTTTCATAAAATAAAACTAAAACACATTTCTTGGTAACAAACGTACTTTATTATCAATTTTAACTTAGTTGACGGTTGTGACTTGGTATTTTTTTCTGCTTAAAAACGTTCAGGTTGACCGTATTCATGTGTTTCAAGCACACATTTTTTTCTATACTCAAAATAAAAACAAAGTGAGAGAGAGAGAGAGAGAGAGAGAGAGATGTATCATTTTTAAAAATATTCCTCAAATTCTCGTTCTTAATCAATGAAATTGTCGAAATGTTCTATATGGTTCCATCGTCCTCAAAAATTTCAATATTTTCTTCAGAATCACTCAATTCATCTTAAGCAGTTAATATCATTTGTAGTAAGTAAAGAAGTTGCTTTCCTTTCTCTACCACAGAGATTTTACTATAATATTTGAAAACCCAAACAAACCAGTAGGCAAGAAAACCAATTAGTTTACTTCTTTAAATTCAATTTAATAAATGTTGTTTATATATATATATATATATATATACATCAATGTTATATTAAAGCATGTACAAATTTTGATGCTTCACGAAAAAACAAAAACATTACGGAATCACTTGCAGAATGTCCTCAGCGCCCCAATCAAAGTTTCAGACTTTCGTGCAATACAACGTCGTTATGTAAGAACCAACCATTCAGAACTAAATATGGTATAACATATAATGAGCAGCTAACGAAGAAATAGCAGTCATGAATTTCTTGCTAAGGGAAATAGAGGTGTTTTTGTGTTGCTGGGACGTACAAAACACACCTCGAGAGAGATCTCATGTTAAAACATTCTAGCATTTAACTGTAATCGTAAGAAAATGCAAAACCACCAAAGTTGGCAAATTAATATGTCCCAAAACATCAAGACAGGTGTTATAATTCAGTCCAGGTCTGCACAACATACGATCCGACAGTATTCAGTCTGTGGCCAGCGAAGTCTTTATTTAAATCTAAAATGACATTATATATTTTTTTAGAGCAATTGAATTAATAATTCAATTAAAATTCATTTAAGATTTGTTTTCTGTGGCGCCAGAATATGTTCCAATTCATGCGAAAATTCAAATTGTTGAATGACAGTGTTCAAGTATCTACAAACATAATCATTGAAACAAAATCGTCAATTTATAAGAATCATGATCGTCAAAAATATGAAAACTCTTATAAACATCGCAATTTAAATTTAAGATATGTTTGGAACTATATACATAAGTGCAAATTTCTTAATTATGAACGTCGGGAAAAAAAATACTTGACTGGCGATCATCTTGGATGCATTTTGAAAAAATATCATCCTCAAATATGACTGCTGTATTCTCATAGTCCTACTTGTACCAAAAACATCCCAGCATTTCTTATTAAGTTCTTGATGTTGATGCAGTTATTATTTTCCTCTTTACAATGGACAAAGTCAAAAAATAAGATTACAAAACCTACAGAGTGAGATATGTACATTTAATTTCCTAGAACTAATATAGCCAACTCATAAGTAAACACAATAGATTATGTTTTGACTCAGTTACCATATCAATTTGTAGCTTCGTGGGATGTATTCGAATATTTCCTCCCTGTAAACACCCGGTCCTTGCGTGATGAGCCTAGTTGATGCGAAGCGCTTTACGTTCTCGTCTGAAACGTATAGTTGACCTCCTATGCGCTTCTTCAAGTGAGATAAGTCGCTAAGAGCTAGATCCGAGATATAGGGAGGTTGGTCATTGATGCCCAGGCTGTATGAGGTCGAGCATTTCAGAGGGATGAAGGATGTAGGTGGTTGACAATTCACTCCCGGCGAAGCCGGATTTCTAACAAAAGCGAAACTCAAGCTTATCTCACGAAGCGACAAATTCCTACACAGATATGGAAACTATGTCGAAAAATAACCTAATGCATGTACTGTCATTTGCATATATTGGTTGCATGAAATAAAATGTACAGCTGCAGAAAAAAAAAAAAAACAGCCCGCTTGCTCTTTATTTGGCTGTTGTTCGTCGTACATTAAAGTTTTATATACCAATCGTTTACAAATAAGTTATACTTTAACGTGTACTATTAATGTAATTTGCATGAGGGGCCGTCTTCATATTTAATTCTGCATCGACTTCCTTTTTCTCAATGACAACTCTCTATTTTGACTTTATTATACGAAAGTGCACCTTCAAATTGCCCTAAATATATATATTTTTTTCCAATTTTCTACGATAATTCCTCGAGATATTGCGAATTCTTTTTTGCGCGATTTTAAGGCACCTTCTGCAAATTGAAAAACGCTATTTGTAGTTTTCGAACTTTTCATCTTTCATTAATTTTTCTCGCGAGAGTTAAAAGGAATAAACATTATTTTTAATATTTGAAGCCAAACAATGTTTCTAGTCGTTTTTTTTTGTTCTGCGAATATCAGGGGTAGAAATTAAAATATATAGTCAGTGGTCCAAATGACCGGTGACTTAATAACTTCCTTGGCTGGTACACATGATTTAAAGGAATAATGCAAAACGACTGCTCACGATTTTGAATTTTTTTTTTCTAATTTTGAAATTGTTATTGTGCATTTGAAGGTTCTCTTAGACAGGTAGAATGGTGCCAGGCTGTTCTCTGCTTTTCTGACCATGCTGAATAAGCATGAATGTTACTCACCTACGGTGCAACTTGAAGAATAGTTTCATGTTTGAAAATTTATTTGTTTGAATTTCATGCAAAAAACGCAATTACTTTTTTGCCGACTCAATATTATCGCTGTGTTTTTTATTTCACTTTCTTCATTTAATATTATCGTCTGCAGTGTGCAACATTCTTATAAGACTTTTGGCGGTATTTTAATTTATAGTCAGAAATTTAGACTGAAAAATGTGATTTGGAATGTTTGATAAAGTATGAAGTCGAAAGACCTGATATTTCCGATATCAAAAAAGGTTAAATTCATGTTTGAGTTGTTGGGGATGTTAGTTTTTCAGAAATAGAACCTTGTACTGGAAGATATACATCTACCGCATCTAATTCTATACATGAAAAATATTTTGTTTTGGGGGTATATAGTAGAGGGGTTAACAATAGACTCTTTATAGAATCACCATCTAACTGTAAAGGAAAAAGAGGACTTTAAACCTTAAATTTATTTGCTTCAAAATTTGATATTTTTTTAATGTCGCTATCTTTTACTGTTTTGAGCAAAAGAAATCTAATTTATTTTTATTTTTTGCAATTTAAAAAAAATTACTTAATAAAATTATGTATGGTCCCTTAATTCATGAAAATAACACATTTTATTGCATATAAATTAAACTACTGAATTTAAAAATTTGAAATTTTGCACAGCCATGTAATATTACTTTCTACATCTATTTCCATCGACATTTGGCTAAGTCGCTATTCATAATTTTTGAATATTAATTTAATAATCTATAATTCATATTAAATTTTTATTAAAAATTGTAATAATAATGAATTATGTTTGGGCCGTTTAGTTTTAATAGTGCGGATAAAAATCGGCTTCATATTAGCAATATTATACATGAATTGAAAGTATGAAAAAAAAATTTAACATAGGGGGAGGGGATTTTGGAAGCTCATTACTCACTATTTTCCGTTCAAATTTATTGAAAATGAGCTACATTTCTGAAGTATGAAGTGAAATCTAAGGGTTCCTATTGAGAAAAAGAAACTTGGGGCGAATTTTAATATGGAGATGGTCCCTTATGCAATTTTTATGAATAAGAACTTAGTTTACATCAATCCTAATTGGTAGCTATAAATTTACTGTACGTCGAACGACGGCCGAAAAAAGTACAAGTGGGCTTTTTTTCCGCAGCTGTGCATGTAAGCATGCCGCAGCTGTGCATGTAAGCATGTATTCTGCAGCTGTGCTGCAAATAAGCAGGCTTCGCAAACTTACTTTTTGATCAAATCTCGTCATTTTTTTTCTTTTTAGTATGCAGAGTTGCTTGTTAAGCTCCTGAATGGTTTTTTTTCCATTTTTTTAAATAAACTAACACTTCCACAGCAAAATCAGTTCACGTAATATGGCGGTTAATGTTTTACAGGACAGTTTTAGACATATCTGCAAGAAATTTGAATATATAGTGACGATTTCGGGAGCGTTTTTCGCAGCTTAATTTTGAAGAACCGTCTAATTTTAATTAATTAAAGGAGAAGAAAATAAAATCTTAACGATATATTTACACAATGAGTAACCAATCTCGATACAGGCGTACCACTAAAGACCACCGTGTACATGCGGTGGCACGTTAAATCCGTGGTTCCGAAAGTCCTCTCGGCGGTTGCTAGCAGTTTCCGAGGGATGTCTATATTCTGATGTCCCACCACCTTCTGATGAGGTTCCAAATTGTGGCGGGAAATTCCGGGAAGGACGTATATGTAGCTCTAAGCGACACATTCAGTGACGCGAGCTGTCCTCTCCTGGCAAATATATAAATGAGTACACAATCCATTGTGATGAGTAGAGACAGCGCTGAATACAACTGGCAACCCTTAAAGTTAAGGATGGAAGCATCTATTTAATTTGAGGGGGGGGGATTCTATACTTATTTTATAATGTATTTTGAATTAACTGCATTTTTTTAGTAGTTTCATCTTTGGAAAGTTACGTTATAACAGGTTATAACAGATAAAAACAGTTGACTTTAAATTTCATAACGGACTCCCTAAGTAATGCGCAGCTAATTGATGCAGAATTACATAAAATTAAAATTTTCGTTTTTCACCCTCCTTTTTCCCCCTAACACACTCAGTAAGTAAATTCCAGCAATGAATATACATAAAAACTTCGAGACTCCCTGCGCTTGTGTCTATATATCCTCGCCACGGTAGTTAATCTTTACTGTCATTAAATAAAATTTTATTCATGCATAAGCAAAGGGTTGTTAAGTTCGATCACTAACTTGTGATTTAATTTCAAAAGTCGTGTGAATTTTATGGTGTCGGCGTGGATTCTATTGATCAGATTTAAGTGCGTTTTAACAGTTTCGAAAATGAATCTGAAAAGGTTAAACTAGAAATACTCGAAGCAATTTCATTTATCACTTCTATTTTAGTGCTGGTTCCTGTGAACATAAGATTGTTCTAAACTACATATGACGTTCTCTGAAGTCACACCCTACTATCCGTCAATCGAAAATCGTTCCTTTTTTACGTAAGGGACTTTGGGAACGGTATTTTTTACCAAGGTTTTGTGTACTGATTGAAATAAAAAATGGATCAATCAGGCTAAATTTAAATCTCCGACTAATCCGGTGTTTAAGGAAGAAAGATTTCTACATACTTTATATAGGTGCACAGTTGTAAATTCCAGTTCACTCTATTACTTATATGCATTATCATCGTTAACATATTGAGATTCCAATACAGAAAATTTGGTTTGGTTATCGCACATGTAGATCGATTAAACATATAAGATTGTACATTTAAATGTAATTAATTTTTTTTTTTTTGGTTGTTTTTTGTTTGTTGCTCTTCCAGTGCTATATGTTAACATTTTGTTGTACGCAAAAATACATTTATATATATATATACATATATATATACATATATATACATATATATATATATACATATATATATATACATATATATATATAAATATATATATATATATATATATATATATATATATATATATATATATATATATATATATATATATATATATATATATATATATATATATATTATATATATTTATATATATATATATATATATATACATATGTATATATATATATATATATATATATATATGTATGTATGTATATCTTAATATATATAAAATGCTAATGTTCGTTTGTAAAGACAGGGTTTTATCCAACACCACCAACTCGAATTAACTTCCGTTGGGGTGGTGAGTTTGGTCGTGGTGGGTGGAAGTGGGTGGCTAATCTTAATCTTAATCTTTATATATAAAATGCTAATGTTCGTTTGTAAAGACAGGGTTTTCTCTATCACCACCAACTCGAATTAACTTCCCGTTGGGGTGATAAATACCCCTTGGTCGCACGGTGAAAGTAAGGGAGTTTGGTCGCGTTGGGTGGAAGTGGGTGGCGAAAATCTGAAAAAAATATATATCTATCCGTTTCTAACTCATGAGAACTTCTGAATTTCAACTTCAATGAAATATTAAAATTTAATGTTTACCGTCTGTTGCCATATCAGCAGGAAAACTGCATCTCAAGCAATTATCGTTTGCGAACCATTTTAACTGAAACAAGTTATTTTAACAAGTGAAAAAGAACAAATTATTTGAATATTCAAGAGTGTTCTGGTACTAGCAATTTCGATTTGTTATCTGTATATATATAAATGAATGTTTGTGGGTATGTGTGTGTGTATGTATGTGTGGGGGTATGACGTTGAAAAACTCCGAAACCATGACCGATCACCATGAAATTTTGTGGACCTAAGTCTTCTGTCACGGAGAAGGTTTTTATTCTATCCATTTTCCTCTAGCTCGCCGCTAGGTGGCACTGCAGAACTTCGAATTCTATTTAACCGCCTGTTATGAAAATACTGTTTGACCATCTTGACGAAAATTGGTACGTTTGGATATTTGAACACGGAGAATATTTTTAAACTATCCGTTTTGCCATGACTTGCTGCTAGATGGCGCTGCAGAGCTTCGAATTCTATTCCGTTCGACCTCTTGCTATGAAAGTATCGTTCAAACGATTTTGATGAAAATTGGTACACATGGATATTTAAACACAGAAAATACATTTACACTATCCATTTTCCTCTTACTCGCCGCTAGGTGGCACAGCAGAACGTCGAATTCTATTCATCCGCTTGCTATGAAAATGCCGTTTAACTTAATCTGACGAAAATTGGTACGTTTAGATATTTGAACACGGAGAATATTCTTACACTATACATTTTGCTATAACTTGCCGCTAGATGGCGCTGCAGAGTTTCGAATTCTATTCCGTTCGACCACTTGTTATGAAAATAGAGTTCAACTGATTTGATGAATATTGGTACACACGGATATTTGAAGACGTAGAATATTTTTACACGATCCATTTTGCTGTAACTTGCTGCTAGATGGCGCTGCACAACGTCGATTTCTATTCCGTTCGACCGCTTGCTTTGAAAATACCATTGAACCGATTTTGATGACAATTGGTAAACATGGATATATGAACATGGAGAATACTTTTACTTTATCCGTTTGGCTATAACCTGCCACAAGATGGCGCGTCAGCACATCAACTTCTATACAGTTCGACTAATCGCCATAAAAATTTTTATACTTATACATTTGAGCAAGCAGAATATATTCTAACTATTCATTTAGTTGTTACTCACTACTGGATGGCACTGCAGCGCATTATTACTTTAACTCGCAATTAGATGGCAATGCAGCGCGCCAACTTTTTGACCGGATACTTGATCGCTATGAAAATTGATATACATAGATACTTGAACACGGAGAATATTTTCGTGTTATCCATTTTGCTATAAATAGCTACTTCATTGTGCTGTAGCACATTATTACCTTAACTCGCCAATAGATGGCGCAGCGGCATATAAAGACTGTTCAACTGATCGCTATAAAAACTGGTATATTTGAACACGGAGAATATTTTCGCTTTATCCATTTTGCTATAACTTGCCATTAGATGTCACTTCAAACAAATAACTTGAAGACCGTTCAACTGATGGCCATGGAAATTCGTAAACATAGATGTTTGAACGAAAAGAATATTTCCGTGGCATCCGTTTAGCTATAACTCGCCATCTGTACCGTTCAACTGATTTATGCAAATTGGTACACATGGAGCAATTGGTGAGCACGGAGAATACTTTTACGCTATCTGTTTTGCTATGACTTGCCTCTAGATCCGGATGCGGCGCACCAACTTCAAAGCCGTTCGACTAATCACTTTAAAAATTGGCATACATACGCATTTGAGCAGAGAGAATATTTTTTTAGTATTCATTTGGCTGTACTCATCACTTGATGGCACTGCAGCCAGGGCCTTATTTCCGGGAGGGCATTCGGGGCAAGCGCCCGAGCCTCCAACGAAAAGGGCCTCCGCCAAATTGTTCTTTAAGTTTAAAAATTTGCAAATTTTGAAAAAAAATTCGAAAGAAGGTCACCTAATGAAGTTTTTGGCCAGGGCCCCCAGCTCGGCAAATCTGCCCTGTGTTTAGCACTTTATTATTTTAACTCGCCACTAGATAGCACTTCAGCAATCAACTTTTTGATTGTTCAACTAACCGCTTTTAAAATTGGTATACATGCACATTTGAACACGGAAAATATTTTTGCGTTATCCATTTTTCTTAACTCGCCCTTTGATGGCGCTTTAGCGTATTATTACTTTTAATTTGCCACTAGATGGCGATGCAGCGTATCTTGATCATTAAACTTTTTCTATGAAAATTCGTACACATAGATATTTGAACATGAAAATATTTTGATGCTACCAGTGGCGTAGCCAGAAATTTTTCATGGACGGGGGGTTACGACTACTACAACTCATATATATGTATACGTGTGTGTGATAATGTAGTGGTAGTGAAGAATATACATTTTGTATGGCAAAAAATTCCTCATGGGGGGGGTTATGACCCCCCTAACCACCCCCCTGGCTGCTACCCATTTTGCAAAAACTTCGACTGTGGATGGTGCTGCACCGAATCATCTTCGTTCAAACGATCGCCATGGAATTCTTTATGCATAATTATTGAACACAGATAATATTTCATTATAATGATAATGATAATATGTCAATTTTTCTATTTCTATTTATTATGATAAATAGTAATTACTACAACAAGCCGTAATATAAAAAAAGAATCCATTCATTCCCGTGCGAAGAACGGGGCATTCAGCTAGTATATATATAAAATGCTAATGTTTGTTTGTAAAGACAGGGTTTTCTTTATCACCACCAACCCCAGTTAACTTCCCGTTGGGGTGGTAAATACCACTTGGTCTCACGGTGAAAGTAAGGGAGTTTGGTCGCGGTGGGTGGAAGTGGGTGGCGAAAATTTGAAAAAATATATATCTGTCCTTTTCTAACTCATGAGAACGTCTGAATTTCAAGTCCAATAAAATATTTAAATTTAATGTTTATCGTCTGTTGCCATATCAACAGGAAAACTGAATCTCAAGCAATTATCGTCTGCGAACCATTTTACCTGAAGTAAATTCAAGTTATTTTAACAAGTGAAAAAGAACAAATTATTTGAACATTCTAGAGTGTTCTGGTACTAGCAATTTGGATGTCTTATGGTATATAAACCGAAATTCAGTGGCTTTTCGTCAGTTTGATCGTGTTTGCAGTCAAGTAAAGATGAATTGAAATTAAGAGTGAACAGTAATTAAACAAATTCAAGTCATTTTTACAAATGAAAAGAACAAACTATCTAAATATTGTAGAGTGTTCGTCAGTGACACCATAATATCAATCAAGTGATTAATTTTGTGTAACTTTATTATATTACTAGCTGACCCGGCAAACGTTGTTTTGCCATATAAATTATTCCTAGGATTATTTTAGTAGAAAGAAATGACTAACTTATTGTAAGTTTGTGAGGATGTGGTATATGAGTGGAAGAGGCATGGAGTGCTGTGAACGATTTCGGAATATAAAAATAACACAATACCAAACATATATTTTTAATTCATTGTAATTTATTCTTTAAATTTATATATATCGCTAATTACAATAATTTATTAAAATATAATATCAATCCCTTAACGCAATAGAGTATACAATAATTTTTGTTATACCATCTTTAGATAACACAAACAAACTGGGATGCCCACTGTATGGTTTGCCCACTCGAGAGCATGCCACGTATAACTGTCCGTGTGAAAAACATGGCGTGCTCAAATCTAATCCACAAACAGACATAGTTTGGCCTTGAGACTTATTGATAGTCATTCCATAAAAAATTTTGCTCCCCCCCAAAAAAAAGGATGAAAATCTGAAACACTTTCAGATTTTAAATACGCACTATAGTGCTATATATTAAAATCGTATCATAATTTATTCGTCGTCCCTATTTTTCGTCCTTATTCCATTAAGTTGGAAAGTGTTATCATTATTCATGACTGTGCTGTATTTTTCTTCCTTATTTTATAAAACCCATCTTTGGAATCGAAATCTAGCTTAAACAGTGACGGCACCAGACTTTCGCCGACGGGAGGGCCATCTTCCCCGACAGGGAGGCTAAGATAAAACCCCAAAATTTTACGTTTCAGTACTTGCATAGCCTCTCAAAAAAGTAATCGAGTAAGAGATAAATTCCCTACTTTGGTTTCGTATATTAAAAATTATTATGTTGAGATGGTCATTAATTATCTGTTCTTGGTTAACAGGAAAGCCCAGTGATTTTCACCAAAGTCGTAGTTAAAAAGGTCTTTACGAAGGCAATTGTCAGCAGATCAGGCAACTCTGTTTACGCTAGAAATGTGGATCTTGTTCGCTGGTTCCTTTGAATCCCGAGAAACATACTCCGAGCTGCAGATAATCGATATATTCGGTATATGAATATCGTATAATTCCAAGCAGAATGAGAATGGAAGTGAACGGATACGGAACCTCTACGGTCGGGTCAGACACTTTGAATGGATTTTTTTATCTGGTTGCAAAATTTCCTCCGTTTTTCTAAACAAACAAATTCTCTGAAAAAATCCCGATGGCACACCCCGACAGGGGGGCCAGTGATCCCCGACGGGGGGTGCATGGCCCTCCCGATCTCCCAGCTGGCGCCACCCCTGACCTTAAAATCGCCTACTGAAACTATTTTACAATCTTCGTCAAGTAAATCACAACTATACTTCACCGTTTTATATATTGTTTCCTTCTTTAACGCCTCGACTCTCGCCAAGGAGGCGATGATGAAACATATGGAGTTACCATGGCGATTTTTTGCATTTATGTAGAAATCGTAATTTAGAATTAAAATGGCGATTTGGAACAACATGTAAGTACAGCATGCCGTTACATTTTTATTTATTTTGGATTGCCAATTAATGTAGTTTTAATAATTGTCTTCAGATTCCTTAACTGGTGCGTTTATCGCTAGTTTGTTTACTTTAGTTTTCATCTAGTTCTTGTGGCGTGTTGAAACGGTACTTACGTATTATCCCGGCGGTCACTTCCGCCAAACTACTTTTTCGTAGATTTTAAATACGTTGCCAATCGTATTCCAAACCATCAACAATTTCATGTGCGATGTGCCCGGCATTTATCTTAGTGAAAAATTGTTTGTCTTGGCGGACCGCCTGGAAAATACGTAAGAACCATAGAAACTTGTGCATAACTCCCAGAGACCCATGACTGCAAAGCTAGCCAAAGTACGGTGATTTTTTAGGTTGGCGAGAGTGGAGGCGTTAAAATAGGAATCAACTCTTTCTTGTACCTAAAACACATCTTTAGAATCGAAATCTATCTTAAAATCGCCTACTGAAACTGTTTTACAATCTTCGCCAGGCATATTCTTCCTGTAGGCATATTCCAACTACACCGCAAAGACATTTTAAATGCTGTTTTGAATGGGTCTCTTAATCCACGAGTGTACCGTGTTTTCCTTTCTTGTTCCACAGAGCACTTCTTCGGAATAGAAATCTATATTAAAATCGCCTAATAAAACTCTTTTACAATATACGCCAGGCGTTTTCTAACTATACGCGAAATATATTTATAGTAAATTGTCGCGTTTTGGCACCCCATTGAGCGATCCATTATCAAAAATTGCAAACCTTGTGCGACTTTCAACATTTTATTAACTCCTCCCCCCCCCTCTCTCCACATTATCTGGCAAACACATTTGAAAAGTGATTCGACACGCTAATGTCTGCACAGAAATCCTGATTGAAATGAATAGCACTCGGGGGCTAAACATTTTGGGGTGGACCGCCCTTATGACTTAGGGATATGAGACATAGTTAAAAACCTATTCTATGACCTAACGAATATACATAGAAAATTTCATTAAAATGGGTCGAGTGGTTTCGGAGGAGTTAGGTGACTAACACTGGGACAGGAGAATTTTATATATTAGATATACGCACAATGCCAAGGCGTAAAAAAGTATTTAAAAAACCGCAAGTGGATTCTGGAAGAAGAAATGTAGCAAGTCAATTTGAAACAGAAGAACGAAGAAAGAAACGGCTTTCAAATATTCGTAAAGGAATAAAAAAAAAAAAAATAGAGAAACTTTAACCGAAGAAGAAAGAACACATATTAACGAAAAAGTGCAATCCCGAATGAGAACACTTAGAAATCGTCAATCTGCTGATCAACGTGACGTGGAAAATAGAAGAAGTAAAGAAAGAATGGCTACTTTACGCAAAAAACGAGCTGCTACAAGTAAAGATGAGAATTTAGAACTTCAGGCGTTCCATTATGATTGCAAAAAACAATACAGTGAACATCCAAATATTGTCATCGGAAAAATGGATACGCTATGCGAGTATTGTCATGCACGAAAATTTAAAGGTGAAACTGCTGGTATGTGCTGTTCGAGTGGTGAAGTCAATTTACCAGCATTAGAAGTACCACCACCACAATTACTCACAAATATGACTGGAAAAACACCAGATTCCAATCATTTTCAGCAAAATATGCGTCGATACAACTGTTGTTTTCAAATGACTTCATTTGGAGCTTCATTAATATGCAACGAAGAAAATTTCAGCCCGGGTTTTAAGGTTCAAGGCCAAATTTATCTCCGAGTAGGCTCACTTCTGCCGATGTCCAAAGAAACTCCAAACTTTCTTCATATATATTTTGTTGGAAACGAAGAACTTAAACAAACAACGTTGCTCCAACATTCAGGGACTACAACGAGATATTATTCAAAAATTACAACGTCTACGTCATAATCGTAATCAACTAATCAATGTGTTTAAGACTTCTCTAGAGCAAATGGCTGCAGATAATTATAAGATCGTTATTCGAGCAGATAAAAGACCAGCCGGTCAACACGAAAGAAGGTTCTAGTGCACCTAAAACGAACGAAGTTGCCGTAGTAATTGTTGATAACGAATGTAGTCGTCGTGATATTAATTATTTCAACGCCGAAGTAATGATATGCAACGTATTGATGAAACACATCGTAGTTAAGATGCACTACAGTATCCGCTATTTTTTTGGGAAAGTGAGGATGGTTATCACTTCAATATTCAACAAATCGATCCAGCTACAGTTGTCGAAACTAACAAAAATGTATCAGCTATGCAATTTTATGCTTATCGAATTATGACTAGAAATGATGAATATAACCATATTTTAAACTGTCGGCAGTTATTTCAGCAGTTTATTGTAGACATGTATGCTAAAATTGAGACGGAAAAATTAGAATTTATTCGCCATAATCAACGAAAGTTGCGTTCGGATGAATATATGCATTTGAGAGATGCAATGATAAATGATGGAAACGTCGATAACATGGGAAAATTGGTCATCTTGCCATCGACATTTACTGGAAGTCCACGTCACATGCGTCAATATGCTCAGGATGCGCTAACTTATGTCAGAAAACACGGCAGACCAGATTTATTTATAAAATTTACATGTAATTCTTCATGGGTGGAAATCAAAGAAGAATTACAATATGGACAGACGGCCAGCAATCGACATGATATTGTTGCCCGAGTTTTTCGTCAAAAACAAATTAAATTTATTGACGCCATCGTGAAAAATGAAATATTTGGTGCTGTTATCTGCTGGATATTTTCAGTTGAATGGCAGAAACGAGGACTGCCACATTCTCACAACTTAATTTGGTTTCAAAATAAAATTCAACCGGATCAAATAGATGATATCATCAAGGCTGAATTTCCAAACCCGGAAGAAGATCCTGACCTTTATAGTATAATCGTAAAAAGCATGGTTCATGGCCCGTGTGGTGAACTAAACAGAAGTTCGCCGTGTATGAAAGATGAAAAATGTACGAAACGTTATCCGAAGCCATTTTTGAACGAAACAGTTACAGGCGAAGACGAATATCCTAAATATAGACGTCGATCAACAGAACAAGATGGATTTATGGCTAAAATTAAAATGCGAGGTAACGATATCTACGTTAAAAAATGTGTGGATCCTTAAATATTTTTTATACCATTAAACACGCGGTGTATTTTAACCCGAGCAACGCCGGATTTCGCTGCTAGTATATATATATATATATATATATATACATATATATATATATATATATATATATATATATATATATATATATATATATATATATATATATATATATATATATATATATATATGTATATATATATAATATATAATAGCTTACTTACGTAAAGTGAAATCCCAAGATAATCCATTGATAAAGAGAAAAAAAAATATAAAAAAATAAAAAAGTAGATAGCACATGGTGCCAATTAACGAGCTTATATATATATATATATATATATATATAGACACACACACACACACACATATATATATATATATATACACATATATATCTATATATACATATATATATATATATATATATAAACAGTTCATATTAGTCATAAAGATTTTTAAAAAATATGAGAAAATTTAGCAGATGAAATAGAGACTTGATTTTCTACATACCACTAATGTAAAATGAGTTTTAAAATTAACTATATTTCAATATATTCTTCAATATATTTAGCATTATCAGTGCTTTAACAAATAGATTCTTATTATAAAAGTTGATGGCTGTGCGTGTGTGTGTCTATGTCTATCTGTCAGTGGCGACAAGGGCAAACGTATTTCAACGAATTACCATACGTTGAAATAACAAATTCGGTACAAGGGATGTTCAATGAAGTTTTGCACCTTGAAGTGAATTTTAATGAAATTCGGACAAGAATTTACTTTATTCAGTATTTCCTATATTTTAGAATAATTTTTGACGGATATACAGTGATAGGAGCGAAAATATTATTTACAAATAAACGATCGTTACGTCACCGGACAGATGAGAAAACGCCCTTTCAAAAAGACTTTAATGAGAAAAATACCTGAATGATTATTTGCTGATTTTTTAGATATTTTCGAAGAAAAATTTAATGAAAATTTTCGAGAAATTATTTTTAAATTGTCGCATCTTTAAATATATCAGAAATAGTAAGCTTGCTATTATTACTTTTATTTTTAGTTTTAATAAACTGAAACTTTATAGATGATGAGTATTGTGCTGCCAGTTCGTGCAGTTTACCCTGCATTGATTTAGCGGCTAATTTCAAAATTAAAACGAATTGGTAAAAGTTAGCCTATGGAAAATGTGCACCGATCTTCTCAATAGATTTCTTTTAATTTGGCGTGTTATGTACGTAGTTTAAATATAATATTTTTGAGAGTAAATTGCGAAATTTTCATTAGGAATTGCGATTTCTACGAAATATTCATTAATTTGTACTAAGATTATGATTTTATTTAGGTCTTCATTAATTTCATTCCAGTCATATATAAATATTTTAACTAAATGCAATCTTTTAACTAAATGCTGTCTTAAAACTTTTTTAGTCACAAGGCTTCCTAATATTTAAACTTGTTATAATAAATTTCTGAACTGGACCTGTTTTTTTTAATATTTTAATATCATTTAAATTGATGTACTGAGAAAAACTTTTGATTTAATAGGAATAATTCATCATGCATGTTACAGTTATTATTATATGTTATATATATATATATAGATATATACTATACAGTAACCACCCCCCCCCCCCTATAAAACGGGTTCATACAAGACGGAAAATTTTTCAATCGTTTTCTTATAACATGTTAAAAACGACTCGTAGAGCATGGTAAAATAAGACAGATGTTCTGATTTTATGACGCTTACAGCTCCTGTAATTAATATAACTTTTGAATGGGAACACTGAACATCATTGGAATTCTAAGGAATGCAGCTACGTTTTGCAGCGATTATACCGCGTAGTTAGCACTTTTGGTCTAGTATATCTCACGCCTCGTACAACACGGATTCATCTAGGACGGAACATATCCACCGTGTTATGGTGGGGGTCTACTGTATATATATATATATATATATATATATATATATATATATATATTAGATTCTAATATCAACTTTACTTTTTAATTTTAGATTACAGCCTAAGTGATATCTTGATCCTAAAATTTCTCAATTTCCATTTTGATGTTTTTCATACAAACGTTTGTAAAATGAGCAGGCATACTTAAAAAAATTATCTATTTCGAAGTTAGGCTTACAGTTAAAAATTAAAAATTTCTCTTCACTTATGAAAAATAACATCTTATTTTCGAAAGGTTCTTATATTATCTCTACAAAGAATATAAACTTAAATATGATTCAAATGAAAATATATTTATTTATTCATTCAAAAACACATTGAAAAATTTCTTGACTCTCTTGAAGTGTTTCATCATATATCGTCAGGCGTTTGATTTTCTTTTACTACTATTTTCAGTTTATTATACAGAAATTAAACCTAAAGATATTAATCCAATATCATTGCTCCTTAAAAAGGACGCAAAAAGCTAAGTATTCATTCGAAACGGATATATAGCCTGTTCAGTATTTAGCACAATTTCTTACTGAGGTAAATGCATATCATACCAAAATGTGAAGGGAAGTTCTAAGGCATAAAAAATCAAAAAGATGATGTTTTCCGAATATTCTCTCCGACTTCCTTTTTTGAAGATAAACACTCCTCTTTTTTTTCCAAAACTTTCTTATTTACTCCCCTGTTTTCCTTTGTATTGTAATGCGATTTTTAAAGTCAATGCTTTTACGCCATCCATTTGCACATCTTGAGATATTTTTTTCGTTTGCCTAAAAGCTAATTGTAAAATTGATGGAAATAGTTGCTTAAAAAAAAAGGGATTGTCCTAAAGACATGGAAATGGTTTCAGCAGTAATAAGTATGCATTTCGAAAAACTTTCCATCTCATTTTTATTGAGTTTCAAACAAAGCTGCTAAGAATTATGTCTGCTATTTATACTGATCTGACGGGAATCATTAACGAAGGTTTCAAATGCATTAGATCAAGAAAAATATTCACGGCCATTAAACATACAGATGAAAAAAAAATATACGAAAGGGATTCTAAATTGCTTTTTACTTGGGAAAAAATTATTTATAGTTTTTTAGAACACACATAACATTTAATTGCAATTTACTAAATTGTTTTATTTTTGAGCATTTAAACTGGATGTCTCATTAAGTGTGATGAATAGTTGGATGCAAATGCAAAAGTGCTTTAAATTGATTAATGTTTTGTTTAACTATACTTATTGCAAACTTGAAAATAAGAGAGGAAACTTTTGTTTTATTAGAAACAACAACTTTATCCTTATTATTCTTAAGTTATGTTTCAAATGCAATGTAAAAATATGCCATAATCATCCTTAAATCATGCACTTAATTGAATTGCTTTTTATTATATACAGTGCAATACTAGAAAAGCTTCGTAAAGTTGAAGGTTCATAAAATTACTTTATTTAACAATTAGCTAATATCAAGAAATTATAAATATTAATTAATAAATGAACTAACATTTTATAAACCTTTATTAAAAAAATTAAAAATATGCATATTTATATTATTCCTAGTAAAAGGAATTATACTATAAAATATCGGACAGTTGTTGTATGTATCGTTAAGTATAGTAATCTATTTAAATTTCTATTAACACCTTTTCTTTAGTTATCTAGTGTTCTCCTTTTAATACATGAAACTAAACATCTAAATTACAACTACATAGTTTACAGTTAACAGTATTCTTTGAACAGTATTATAAATATATTGACTCAAGATTCTGTAAGAAGTAAGTCTATCTAAGTTGAAAAAGTTCTATTTTACTATTACAGAAATACTTATGATTATAAAATCAATGTTAGTCAATGTCTTGATCAAAAACTGCTTAAATCAATGTGTAAAATATCAGTGTTTTTGGCTACATTCCAATGATGTCTTGAAATAAACATTTTTCTCGAAAACACTCAAGTCAGAAGAAAATTTAGGGAAACATTTTTTGTATTGTACTAGCTGACGTACCCATTCTTCGTAAGGCACGGGGAAACTATCTTTATAACCGCGTACTTTAAAGTAATTATTTCGATCTGAGCAGTCAAATTGTTTCCCTCTTAATGATAGTATTTAAACCTGATAATTAATCTAAACTAAACAAACTAAATCTAATATATAAAATTCTCCTGTCCCAGTGTTAGTCACCTAACTCCTCCGAAACCACTCGACCAATTTTAATGAAATTTTCTATGTATATTCGTTAGGTCATAGAATAGGTTTTTAACTATGTCTCATACCCCTAAGTCATAAGGGCGGTCCACCCCAAAATGTTTAGCCCCCGAGTGCTATTCATTTCAATCAGGATTTCTGTGTAGACATTAGCGTGTCGAGTCACTTTTCAAATGTGTTTGCCAGATAATGTGGAGAGGGGGGGAGTTAATAAAATGTTGAAAGTCGCACAAGGTTTGCAATTTTTGATAATTGATCGCTAAATGTAGTGCCAAAACGCGACAATTTATTATAAATATATTTCGCGTATAGTTAGAAAACGCCTGGCGTATATTGTAAAAGAGTTTTATTAGGCGATTTTAATATAGATTTCTATTCCGAAGAAGTTCTCTGTGGAACAAGAAAGGAAAACACGGTACACTCGTGGATTATGATACCCATTCCAAACAGCATTTAAAATGTCTTTGCGGTATAGTTGGAATATGCCTACAGGAAGAATATGCCTGGCGAAGATTGTAAAACAATCTCAGTAGGCGATTTTAAGATAGATTTCGATTCCAAAGATGCGTTTTATGGTACAAGAAAGAGTTGATTCCTATTTTAACATCCCCACTCTCGCCAACCTAAAAAATCCCCGTACTTTGGCGAGCTTTGCAGTCATGGGTCTCTGGGAGTTATGCACAAGTTTCAACGGTACTTACGCATTATCCAGGCGGTCCGCCTAGACAAGCAATTTTTTCACCAAGATAAATGCCGGGCACATGAAATTGTTGATGGTTTGGAATACGATTGGCAACGTATTTAAAATCTACGAAAAAGTAGTTTGGCGGAAGTGACCGCCGGGATAATACGTAAGTACCGTTTCAACGCACCCAAAAGAGCTAGGTGATAACTAAAGTAAACAAACTAGCGATAAACGCGCCAGTTAAGGAATTTGAAGACGTTTAATTATTAAAACTACATTAATTGGTAATCCAAAATAAATAAAAATGTAACGGCATGCTGTACTTACATGTTGTTCCAAATCGCCATTTTAATTCTAAATTATGATTTCTACTTTTCTACATAAATGCAAAAAATCTTCATGGTAACTGCATATGTTTAATCATCGCCTCCTTGGCGACAGTCGAGGCGTTAAAGTAGGAAAAAATATATAAACCGGTGAAGTATAGTTGTGATATACTTGGCGAAGATTGTAAAATAGTTTTAGTAGGCGATTTTAAGATAGATTTCGATTCCAAAGATGTGTTTTATGAAATAAGAAAGAAAAATACAGCACAGTCATGAATAATGATAACACTTTCCAACTTAATGGAATAAGGACGAAAAATAGGGACGACGCATAAATTATGATACGATTTTAATATATAGCACTATAGTGCGTATTTAAAATATGGAAGTGTTTCAGATTTTCATTGTTTTTTTGGGGGGGGCAAATTTTTTTATGGAATGACTATCAATAAGTCTCAAGGCCAAACTATGTCTGTTTGTGGATTAGATTTGAGCACACCATGTTTTTCACACGGACAGTTATACGTGGCATGCTCTCGAGTGGGCAAACCATACAGTGGGCATCCAGTTTGTTTGTGTTATCTAAAGATGGGATAACAAAAAATATTGTATACTCTATTGCGTTAAGGGATTGATATTATTTTTTAGTAAAATTATTGTAATTAGCGATATATATAAATTTAAAGAATAAATTACAATGAATTAAAAATATAAATGTTTGGTATTGTGTTATTTTTATATTCCAGCATCGTTCACAGCGCTCCATGCCTCTTCCACTCATATACCGCATCCTCACAAACTTACAATAAGTTAGTCATTTCTTTCTACTAAAATAATCCTAGGAATAATTTATATGGCAAAAAAAAAAAACGTTTGCCGGGTCAGCTAGTAAATAAATAAAATACATTTTGCTTTGTAGAACTTTGCAGTAGTTTGCTCCTTAGGATAGCTGAGATTGCATGTGGGAAGCTGGAAGCTTCACATAGTATGGATCAAAATTTTAATATAGGTATGCTTCATAACTTTAAAAAAAGTCTCAAATAATTGGACATCAGAGGGAGTTTTATCTCCTGGTTTTGTATTAAAGAAAATGACACTCAATATATTTCATTTTTATGTACTTACACTATATGATGTATTTCATATTCTATTTTTAGGATTAGAGTTCTCGTAGAATCAGAAAGTATTGTTCCCTTTAAATTGTTAAATCCAACAATCTAATGAAATTTGAAGTCATTTTTTGGATTTCTTACTCTAAAAATAAATCGTAAATGCAAAAAATCTTTAACAAATATTTTAAGTACACATTATCTATATTGAATAAAACAGAGTGTAAACTGTCCTTCAGTCGGTTGGTTAGTTAGTTAGTTAGTCAGTTTGTTTCTCGCGTAGCTCCGAAACGGGTGATCGTAGACCTACCAAATTTTGTATGGAAATTCTACAGGACGGCTCCCGACATACCTCGAAGCGATTTTTGCGAAATTCGAATCGAAATTCTAACCCGCAGTGGAGAAAGAGGGAATATAGTATATCTAGGTTGCCGTATTGGGAAAGTTATTAAAGGATTCAGACTCTTGAAGTAAAAATAAAAGAATAAAGATCTTTTGTTTAGATTATTTGTAAGGTTGTTTTTTAATTAAAATATCGTTTCCATGTGAAATCAGAACTGAAATGAAATGCTTTATACTCAAAGAAAAACAGAATTTGTAAATTTTCCGAGATTAAAATGTGCAACTTTTTAATTTGGCGAAAAATAAAATGATTGATATGCGATTTTGAGAAAATGTGATTCTAGCGCTTGGCGCAAGTTATCGTCTGCTTTTAGTATTTGGATTATGAATACACCTGCGAATAAGTTTTAGAAATTTTCATTCAGTTGGAATTGTGCATTCTTCTGCGCAGCATTTTTCCATCTATTTCTAATTTATTACATCCAGAAAAAGGATGTTAGAATTAGAAATATCAATTTTTAGCACCAGAGTGCGATTAATTTCTCATAGTTTTTTTTGTGTAGATACTTTTTCCTACAATTAGCGCGTCGAGTCACTTTTCAAATGTGTTTGCCAGATAAAGTAGAGAGGGGGGGGGCGTTAATAAAATGTTGAAAGTCGCACAAGGTTTGTAATTTTTGATAATTGATCGCTAAATTTGGTGCCAAAACGCGACTATTTATTATAAATATATTTCGAGTATAGTTAGAAAACGCATGACGAATATTGTAAAAGAGTTTTAGTAGGCGATTTTAATATAGAATTTTAATTCCGAAGAAGTGCTTTATAGAACACAGAAGACAAATACGGTACACTCATAGATTATGATACACTTTCCAAATGGTATTTATAAAGGTCAAGAATAGTTTGACTATGCCTGGCTAAAATTGTTAAACAGTTTTGGTAGGAGATTTCAATGTAGATTTCTATTCCGAAGAAGTGTTTTATGGAACAAGGAAGGAAAACACGGTACACTCATGGATTATGTTGCTCATTCCAAACAGGCGCCACTTACCGTAGGTCCGCTCCTGTTTTTAACCATCTTAATTTTAAATTCCATTCAGATTCTGAGAGATTTCAGTGCCAAGGAAGCCGGTGAGGAACAGGATTCTCTCCGAACAAGATTTATTATGATGGCGAACCAACTGGTCCCCGGAGGCGGCTAGTAATAATATATTATACATTAAAGCCGTATCATTATCTATCCGTTGTCATTATTTATTTTTCTTCTTTCATTACTATGTAAATTGCGTCACAATTCATGCGAGGGTCCTAATTGCATTCATTGTTTCATTATGTTCTAAAGTACATCATAATCTATGTGTAGGTCCTACTTGTCTTCCTCCCTGCATTATAATGGAAATTGTTATATTTACTATGCGTCCATCCTATTTGCATTTCTTTCGTCATTATATTTTAAAGTGCACCACAAATCCATGTGTAGGTCATGCAAGCCTTCCAACCTATATTATGTTGGAAACTGCTTCATTATTCATGTGTCTTTCCTATTTGACTTTTTTTGCTTCATTAGGTTGGAAAATGTACCATAATTTATGTGTAACCCTTATTTTTCTACCTTTTTAAATTAAGTAAGAAAATGTATCCTAACATAAGTATCGGCTCCATTTTTCTTCCTTGTTCCATTATGTTGGAAAGTATTTTATAACACATGGGATTGTTCTAATAAACACTTATTTTTAATCGAAATATACATTAAAATCATTTACTAAAACTGCTTTTCAATCTTCATTAGGCATATTCTCACTATATTTAACCTTTCTAAATACTGTTTGGAAAGTGACTCGCCGTCCGCAAGCCACGCAGCAAAGAAAACTAGACCTGAAAGTTCCCTAGTACTAAGAAATAGAACAGTAACTAACTGGCGTTTTATAAATAACTAGGTTTGCTACTTTGCATTTTATCTCTTTCACTTCTGTGGTTCCTAAACTTAAATATTAAACCATAAAACACTTTTTAGATGCCAGTTTTAAAATAGAAAGTGTTCAACAAACGTAAAATAAAACGTGAAATTTTCAGTATTTCATTTTGCTAAAAAATATTTTAAATGCGGGAGGAAAATTTGTTCTTTAAGGAGATTTTTTTGGCACCGAACAATTACAGGAAATTTAAAATGAGAATTTCCTGAAACATTTAACTGTTGGTTTTTTACTTCACAACTTGCAGTCATATTTGGATTCCTAAAGCAATTTTAAATGGTAGCATCAAAATGACGTCAAACTCACAATACATAAATTTGTTACTCGAAAGATTCAGTACTTTTTTTTTACTTGAAGATATAGAAATAATTCTTAAAAATGCATTTTTAAAGTTGAAAGTAGCGAAAACGCTCTAAAAATTGGAAAACGTGTGGGTGTTTAGGTTTTAACGTAGCCTACGTGTTTTCAAGTGTTTGTTGGCATATCTCTACAAAATTTCAAATCAATCAGCCTAGTCATTTCGGATTAAACGTTGAACATTTATACACATACAGATTTATTCATAAATCATAAATTTATTCATGTATCGGTATATTTAATATGCTCGCGAGCTACATCTATCTTTAAGGCGAGTAGTGGCGTTTTTCTGCACATAAAATATGTATATAAAATATAGTAAACTAAAACATCTGAATTTCTAAAAGCAGTTCACTTGTTGGCATTCTTGTAATTTCAAAAACTTAACATCTAACTGAAAAAAATTTCTTTAAAAAATGGTACTGATTCTGGGAAACGAATTTGTAAAAGAAATCTTGAGAATTTGATTTGCAGGTGAATATTTTAAGAATGTTGTCTTTGGTAAACGTATCGTTAGAACAGTTCTCACTAGCTCGATTACATACAGATCAATTGAAATACACTTAGCACTGTGTTTAATTCCGATCAGCACATTCATAGAGTACAGAGCTCACAATAAATTCCAACTACCAAAAGATGGAATTCAATCAACTGCTTCCTCTTGGTAATTTTAGAATATTTTGTTCCAAAATAAATTTTTAATGCTCCATAAAAAAATAATTAAATAAGTGTTACATGCTTCAATCTTCAAATATTTTTAACAGTGCACGTTCAATTTTATTAAAAAATAATTTAAGATTAATATTAATTTTGAGAATGCTATGCATTTTCTATAGCAATAAGTAAAATATATTTATTCCATGCCATACACACACAAAAATCATGGTTTATCTGTTTTTAAAAAATCCAGTTTCTGTGGCTGTAGAATTCCTAAATTCTATCATTTCTGGCTGTAATAATAAGCAAGTTTGTCCACCACAGATACAGATTATTAATTTCATAAAGAACTTTTGTTTTATGAAAAATCATAACATTCATGAACATTTTCAATAGAATACATATTTCAGTTTACGTATTGCAAATTTCCTCATATTTTAATACTTCCGGAAACAACAGAAATATGCGTATGTATGTAGATATATTTATTTATATAATTCCTTAAAAAATAAGAAATATATGTAAGAACTTACGCATTTTTAAAAACAATAAGCTAAAAATCTTGCTTCTCTGCCAAATACAAGTGCATTTATTTCTGAGAGATTTTTTTCTAAGAATTTTTTGCATTAAACAATGCATTTTTATCTTATATCACGGGAAAGAACAAAGTTGCATACACAATTTTTTTCCAGTGCAGAGAAATGTCAACCAGACTTATAAGAAAAGACAGTCCTAAATCCTAAAGCATATTTCTTCATGCTACAAACATTTTCTAGAACTGTAGGGTAAATAAAAATTGTAAATGCGGAAATGTACGTTTGTATGATGCCGTCTATAGAAATACTGTGATGTGTATATTTTTAAATACTTTATTTCAATACAACATATGTATACTTAGCAATATTTCTTTTATTTGTACCTTAATTATTTATGAAATTGGTAGTTAAAGCTCTTAAAAGTAAAAATTATGTTATTGGAGATAGAATTCATGCATTTTAAAGTAAATTAAAAACTTAATAGAATTAACAAACACAATTTCTAGCACGGTGTGTAGTTATATTCTACTTACTTATACATTTGAATTCTAAAAGTTACTTCCCTTTAAATTGTAATCTATTTTACACGTAAAAATAAATAATTTGTTACCGAAAAATTGTACAATTTTCACGTAAATTCCTGTTTAGTGAACTTAAATTATGCAGAACTTGAACCAAGCGTACAAATGTCTATTAAAATCATCAGATATAATGCTGCGTTTCTTGATTATTTATGTTTTTGCTTATTTTTTGTTTTAATTTATTTGACTGTTCGGATACTTGCGTCTGAAGCGGATGCGATATAACTAGTTCATGTTGCGTTTTATATTTTGAAGAAAGACTGCAAGTATCCTTGAAATTCAACGTTTACCAGTGAAAATGATTGCTTCTTTATTTGAGAAACAATTTTTTTATTTTAGAAGACTTTTAAACTACTTCTACAATTGTGTTATGTATAATGCAATCTATAAGCAAGTCAACTTCTGAAGCGAAGCATCATTGTTCTCCTTACGGGAGGAATTTCCGCTTGATTTAATATTTCCGTGTGTTGAAGTTGTACCATTCACTCGTTATTCTTCGTAAATTCCAGAAAAAGTATAATTTCAATAAATAAAATTATTTAATAACGTAATAAGTATTATCAGAAATGGTTATCCCTTTTTCACTATTTTGCAAAATTTTCATGTACTACATCAGATTTTTTTTTTCTTCCGAAATCATGCATATGCTTTTTAATATTAGAGAGGGATTTCTCTATGAAACTTTTAGGAAAGGTGTTCTTTATAATAAGACCTAGCTAAATATTTAATATTTTCCATTTTTATGACAGATCATTTATAAATCATTAACAAATCGTACATAACATTTAGAATCATAAAGAATGCCACAGTCTCCCCATAATCAATTAATGTCTTTTGCAATGATTTTCTTCAAAGTTCAAAGAAAAGTTCAGTTAAAAGAAAATGATGCTGCCACGACGTAAAAACCGATTTAATAAAAAAAAATGATACTTTTTGATCCAATAAGTAAAAAAGGAAGTATTTATAATTCTCAAGTTTTTCATTCTTTTTATTTAAAAGGCTTGATATATTAATCCACTAATTCGATAGTCTTGTTCCAGAAATTGTCATTTTTTTAAGTCTCAGTTCTATGTTATGTATATATTGTTTATATATACACGAATACATAAAGAATAATCATCTCACACAATACAATTATAATACAACATAAAAATCTCTCTCTCTCAAAAAAAAAAAGAACAAAATACTCGCTGACTTAACAAGAAAAAACCTGTACGTTTCTAAAATAATTGTGATATTTATAACTGTTACATCTCTACCTTTTTATTTTTATTAACGAATGAAAGTTGGTGGCCTTATTATAGAAAGTTATTACAGGTAAGTGAAACAAGATATGGGTGGATTTTCTCTTAATCAATATATCTCTGATACAGTGTCACGGTATTGCTAGCCAACGGTCAGTTACTTTACATGCAACGAAACTTTTCAGGTCCAGTTTTACTGTAATGCATGTGTACCTTGGAACACGAAAGATATGGATGGGTCAAATATTTAGACAGCAATTTGGACTTCAAATATTAATTTCCCAAAAAGAAAAAAAAAATACACGAGTATAATCATACTAATGTGACTTACAATGAACATGGTAAAAGCATGGAAGCAAATATAACTCTATCTCATGAAAGTCTCGACATTTTCCATTGCTCATATTAACCCTTTCGCGACGGGAAGCGCAAACGCGCGCTTATCGCTGAGGACGGCAGTCTCTTTCGCAAGTGTCTGTCCAGGGCCGGAGAGTTTTTCGCTATTAAGCCTAAATCCGTGAACAGAACAATCAGAATATATTATAGTGTCACTATCACTACTATCCGAATCTGCTTCAGAATCAATATCTCATAATTTCAAATAATTTGCGCCATTTCTGCTATTTCAAGCTCTAACACTTTCGAAGCTTCGATATTCTAACTGTAAAATGAGAAAAAATCCACGTCTACTAGATCTAATTATCCACTAAAAACTGGACTGCAAACCGAAATACCCAACGCTGTTGCGAAAATAAAACTCCCTGCTTACTATAAAGAAATACCACGTACGAATTTATAGAGCCGTAATAAAGTATACCATTTAGAAACATTCCTTTCAACTTACGTTTATATTATCAAAAACCACGTGTACGTGAGTCATGCTACTCCCATTCTGAGTAGAAGGTCAAATCTACATGTATCTGTAACCGTATGGACATACAATGCAATCTTGTGCCAAAAGTTATAGTTTTTAAAACGTTACAGGACACTGGCACAACTGTGTGACGGCCGGGGGTGAACGAGCAAATGCTCTGTGTGTCGACCGGGAAGAGTGCGTTTCTTACTGGCACGTATACGTGACAGTCGGCGCGAAAGGGTTAAAGGAAGTTCTTAGAAATCGAAATTCTTATTTCAATCCATTTGTAAAGGAAATTCAAATAATTATTTTATTTTTTTCTCTTTTTTTCGGAAATATTATTATTACATCGATATTTAGAAATGATCCATTATCTAGCTTACACTAACTGAACAAGCTTACTGTCAATCCATGATAATTTCAAAAGTCACAATTTATCATAAAACACACTTTTTAAAATATGTTATACATCTCTAGAAAGATTCTCAATATTAGTTTAATGCATATAACGCATTACACCTTGCCCGGCTAAGTGGTGATAGTTTAATCGCCTTGACAAATAAACAGCCGAAGGAAGAGTCAACGGAAATAACGATGGACATGAAAACATCCCTTTGTATTAAAAACAAATGAAAATGTAAATATTATTTATGTTACTAATAATTTTTTTTTTTTTTTACAGTATGAACTTATTCCTTTCATTTTGTAGCTTTTGTACTAGGTTCTGCTATTATTATGTACATGACCCTTGAAAGCAAATACCTCTACTTATTATAAAATATGTCTGTTTGTCGGGGATGTTAAGGACAAACAACTTCAAAAAATTACCAAATTTGGTACATAGGGAGTTCTAAACATGAAGTTATGCACCTCGAAGCGATTTTTTCAAAATTAGAATTCGATTTTTTTATTTCATGTTTTAGGCGATTTTTCGCATTTTTTCTCACCTAATGCTTGATAACGGTAGTAATTACGCTCACAGCAAAATGGCATTTGCATCATCGGATAGAAGAATTTTTTTTTCTGAATATGTAAAAAAAAATTGCAGATTTTTAACAATTTTTAAACTAAAGATTACTTTTCTCTAAAATTTTCGTAAAACATTTTTTAAACTGTCGATTCTTTAATTCTATCCGCCATAACTTTTTGAAACTGTGACAAATCAGGAAACATTCATTTCGCCCTCTTCTTATTTATATAAAAATCAATGTTTTTGTGTGTGTGTGTATGTATGTCGGTGTGTATGACGTTGAAAAACTCCAAAAGCGTTTGACCGATCACCATGAAATTTGGTACAATTAAGTCTTTTGTCACGGAGAATGTTTTTATGCTATTCATTTTGCTCTAGCTCGCCGCTAGGTGGCGCTCCAGAACGTCGAATTCTATTCAACCGCCTGCTATGAAAATACCGTTAGACCTATCTTGACGAAAATTGGTACGTATGGATATTTGAACACGGAGAATATTTTTACACTATACGCTTTGGCATGACTTGCTGCTAGATGGCACAGCAGAGCGTCGAATTCTAATCCGTTCGACCGCTTGCTGTGAAAGTACCTTTCGAACGATTATGATAAAAATTTGTACACATGGATACTTGAACACAGAGAATATTTTTGCACTATCCATTTTGCTATAACTTGCCGCTATATGGCACTGCAGAGTGCCGAATTCTATTCCGTTCGACCGCTTACTATGAAAATATCGTTCAACCATTTTTGATGAAAATTGGTACACACAGATATTTGAAGACGTAGGATATTTTTACATTATCCATTTTGCTGTAACTTGCCGCTAGATGGCACTGCAGAACGTCGATTTCTATACCGTTCGACTGCTTGGTATGAAAATACCATTTAACCGATTTTGATGAAAATTGGTACACACGGATATTTAAAGACATAGAATATTTTTACACTAACGATTTTGCTGTAATTGCTGCTAGATGGCGCTGCAGAACGTCGATTTCTATTCCGTTCGATCGCCTGCTATGAAAATACTATTCAACCGATTTTGATGAAAATTGGTACACACGGATAATTGAAGAGGTAGAATATTTTTACACTGTCCATTTTGCTGTAACTTGCCGCTACATGGTGCTGCAGAACGTCGAATTCTATTTTGTTTAAGCACTTGCTGTGAAAATACCGGTCAACAGATCTTGATGACAATTGGTGCACATGGATATATAAACATGGGGAATACTTTTACGCTATCCGTTTGGCTATAACTTGTCACAAGACGGCACTGCAGCGCATCAACTTCTATACAGTTCGACCAATCGCCATAAAAATTTTTATACTTACACATTTGAGCAAGCAGAATATATTCTAACTATTCATTTAGCTGTTACTCACTGCTAAATGGCACTGCAGCGCATTATTACTTTAACTCGCCATTAGATGGCAATGCAGCGCACCAACTTCTTGACCGAACAATTGATCGCTATGAATATTGATGTACACCAACACTGGAACACGGAGAATATTTTCGTGTTATCCATTTTGATATAAGTAGCTACTTCATTGTGCTGTAGCATTAAGAAAATAATTCGACGTGATTAATGCTATGTTTCGTCTTTATATAAACACTCTGCTAAACTTATCTAAGTGGCCACCCTTAGTCAACCGCCACCTCTCAAAACGGACAAAAATTTCAAGTACCAATTCAAAAGTCCTTTAAGTATGGCTTACCCGGTTTCATAATAGTGATTCATCTCCTCGGTGATTTTTCTGAAAACGATGATTATATACAGGGGGCCCAATGCTAACGGTGCCTAATGGCTATTTACTAAACTGTCACTCAGAGATACATAGCTCCAATTTCAAAAATGCTTTAAATAATCATAAACAATTGAAGTCAATAAATCAATTCCTATAAAAATTGCGAAATTTAAAATTTTATGCAGTCCTCTCGGCCTACTTGTTATATCTAGAAAAAAATTTCCTTATGCAATTGAGCGCACAATAATAAATAACTTGTCCTTCTACGACCAAAGTTCACCGAGTTACAGTTGCTTAAAGTTGGAGCACTTTTCGAGATGCAAAATAGGGGCTGTATACAAAATCAGTTTGAGAAAAATTAATGTACACGATTTTCAGCCTTGTAATATTTATTAGGAATTTCATAAACTATTATACGATTGTAGATTGTAGTAAAGATTATTAACGTTTAATTATTTGTAATCGATAAATTATCATGAAAATATAGCTTATACTGAAAATAGTATTTTTTAAAGAGTTTTTTGAATGACCTGATGTTGAATAACGGAAAATACGAAAAAAAAGAGAATAAATCACTTCATTAAATATTAAATTAGAAAATGCAACATTTTAAAGTACGGATATATGCATTTTAGAAACTTAAAATAGTATAAAAAATCTTGTTAGCGTAACATTTGCTCAAGGTATAGCTTCCTTCAGTTACAATGCAAATATGAACCCGTGTAGAAAATTCTTCCTGTACTTGGCGTAGCATTCTCGGTGTTACACATCTGCATGCTACACATATATTCGATGTAGGAAGACTTATCACGGATAGATTTTTATAGAACCTGACCATAACCCTTTGCTTAAAGTTTAGTATTCTAAAATTACTTTTGCTTCTTTCTCCGCATTATGCAAAATGAAATCATAACCTGTAATTTAAATTTTCAATATTTATATGGTCCCTTAACGGTTTATCGTAAAGGGGCATTTTTAAATGTGGAAAATTACTTAAGTCAAAACATTTGCTGCTTCATAACTCAGTGAATTTTTGTCGTAGAAGGGGGATTATTATTATTTTTTTCTTTTTTTTACTGTGCAAATGAAATTGCATAAAGAAACATTTTTCTAAATATAACTGATAGGACCGGAGGACCGTATAAAAATTTAAGTTTCGTAATTTTTATAGGAATTAATTTATTGATTTGTTTCTGATATAATAGATTATACACTTTAGAGCATTTTTGAAGCTGTAACTGTTTGACTCTCACTAACGGTTTAGGAAATAGCCATTGGGCAGTTTTAGCACTGGACACCCTGTATATAAGATAATATTTTCACATCTTTGCATCAGATATGTTCAATCTATCCTGTTTATTCGTGAGAAACATATCGTGATTCATCGTGAATACGATCCCAATGTGAAGGAAATTGAACTAATTGCCTTTTTATATGTTTTGCTATTTTAAATTTTAAATATGATATATCTTTATACTTAAATTTTTTTACAATTTTAATTAGAATGAACTAAATTCTGGGTTTAATTTCTCATCTTTCGCATATTTTTTTCAGTGTTAGAAAGCTCTCACATATAATATTGTCACGATTCGGAATTTTTGAAGAGTGGATCATACAACGGAAAGAATTTTAGCTTCGCATTTACTGTACAAAATCTGATTTCCATTATTATTGTTGCTATAAAAAGTCGTTTTCTAAGTGTTTGTATACAACCACAGTGATTATTTATTCATAAGCGTAAGTATATTTAGAGAAAAATGTAAAATGCATTTTAGTTTATTAGTGTATTTTTGTTTTATTTTTTTACTATGAGAAAATTAACCCTCTCAGCGTCTTGGAAATTTGCAAATAATGTAATTTTTTTCAAGTTAAAATTTTTATGCAGAATGAAAATTATAAAAATAATGAAATTTCCATTTGAAAATTTTTAATTATTAGAATATAAGCTCCTAAATTACTGCAAAGCTTTAATCAAATCACAATTTATTGTATAGCTAAGTCTTATGAACAATTTTAATTATAGACGCAACTTAGTGAAAACTTGATGAAGGGGAGGGAATTTTGCGTCACAAACGCTTGGAGGGTTAAAAATAATGCACCTTTCTTTCTAAACATATGAGCGTATTGAAATTAATGATAAAAAAATAAGGTATATTATTCCGTTGGAAGTAAAGTCATCATCTTAATTATCAGTGAGGTACTTTTAGTGGAGGTATTTCTTAACTAAGTTTTAATGCAATACATTTATTTTATTATTCAAAACCTTTTACGTAAGCTATTTAGGAAATGGCACACACACGGGCATGGAAATTATACATGAGCTATGAATACTGCCTTACAACACCTTTAAATAATTATGATAAATATCTCAATATCTGTACATTGATATTTATCATAAACTCGTTCGCTTAAATATTTTTTTAATGTGAGCACCGATATCAGTAATGAGTATTCATTAAATTGTTTCACAAGAAGTGTTTGTTTTTAACTTATTAGATTTAACACCCATTTTTTTTGTTTTATTTTTCTTATACGTTTAATTGTGTGAAACGTGCTTACGAGCAATAAAGCAAAATGTTGGTTCTCCGATTTAAATCTCTCGCGTGACAGTGATCGCATAATAAACATAAGTGACATACAAAAAGCACCAGCCATGCATAATAAATAGTTATATTCAGTGTGCCACTCTTACCTTTTAAACTGTATACCGTAAGCAAACTGATGATAAACATCTGCACCATGCTTTAAATTCTAGCTTCTAATATCACAGAAAACAATTCACTCTGTCAACCGTTTTTTACAGTGCCATCATCAACAACCTCTTTATCACAAACTTCAGAATATTTGGTGTGGCACAACTGCAAACAACAAACACGGCGTGTATTTCTAATATCCCATGTCTGAAATCACTTCATGCGGCCGCTTCTTTAACCACGTGCAACGCGGGAAAAACTACTTTCACGTAAAACTTGGCTATCTCCGTGGGAAAAACAACTTCCATGCGAAGCTCTTTTCTTTTTACTATCTTTTTTAAATATATTCCCCCTCCCGCTCACTGGAGAGAAAGCGTGCCACTCGTCCACGCTGGGGATTATCGTGAGGCCGGTGGCACGATCTTTTCATGCGTGGGCCTCATGCTTTCAGAGAATTCCTCGCTACCCTGCGAAGCGTCTCAAACTTGCCGGCGTGCAGCACCGAATGAATCGGGGTACGGGATGACCAACTGCCGCTTGGAAAACAGTGGCGCATGCGTTATCAGCGGAAGATGGCCTGTGCGCTCGCCGCTCCAGTGGTTTTCCAGTTTTCTTCGCAGGAATTTTCGGGGCCAACTTTTTGTCCCTGAAAGTAGATTGATAATCATAGATTCCCCATCTGTTAACGCTTTGGTCGGGCATCAGTTAAGGCTCCGATTCTCTTTGAAGAACGGCTGAGTAGTCGGCTTACGAATTATAAAATGATGCAATGTATACACCGAAAAAAATATATATATGTTCATTTATGCAAGAGTGTGTATATCAAAATAATTAACTATAACATAATTAAATCAATTATTACATAATTAAGCACTATTTAATACGATAGAGATTAGAAGGACAATTCATACTTGGCAAGTCTGTACCGAATTAACCGATTATTTAAATTAATTTCTAAACCAGAATTGTAGTATTCGCTTAAATAATAACTAAAAAAAATACTAATTTACGATTGAGAAATAAAACAAATGTATAATATCGAATAACAACGGACAGTTTTGCTGATAAATATGATAAATAAGAAAGCGGTATGAAACCGATTCATACATTTATGAAGTTATAGAGATTTAACTGAATATTTAAATAAATTTCCAAACTGGTATCATACTATTAATTTACTGAATATATAACTTAAAAAGTTATTAATTTTCTGCTCAAAAAATTTTAAATTTCAAATACTACGGATATTTTAGCTGATAAATAAGATTAAAGTTAAAAATTCGAAAAATTCCTCATTAATACATTTACTCTAGATTTAACTTTGATATACTGGAATAAATTAAAAATTGGCAAGGAATACATTACACCGTTCACTGTCCTTGAATCATCACATAGTGAAAAGAGAAATACGTACACGATTTTTTTTTTCTTTTTATATAGAGCATTAAAAAATCTATTGGTGGGTAAATCCTTAAGTAATTCATACAACTTCTCTGTAACAAACTAATTCAGGATTAATCAAATTAGGATAAGGATTCGCGCTCCTTATTAACAAATTTACGCAAAAGTTTCGTAGCCGCCACTGTATAAAAATAAAAGTCTCCACTGTGCTGGGTGGGATCGGAGAGGAGTAGTGCGTTCATTTAAGAATATTTTATCCCAAAAAGTTTTACATCCCCCCAAAAAAACTTCGACAACGAATCTCCAGAGATTTTTGGAAAACGGATATAGCCGTGAGACGGTATAGTGGAGCCATCGTTTAGACTTTGCACGGACTTACCGAACTCCCCCACGCACTATCTATCTATCTAGCTATATATATATCTATATCTATCTATCTATCTATCTATCTATCTATGTATATATATATATATATATATATATATATATATATATACACATATACACACACATATATATATATATTGGATAACTATATATATAATAGTTTAGCTGATATTTTTTATCTAGTATTTGCTAAATAATATATATTACTTTTAATTAATTATTAAAATTTATTGAATGTTAATTTTAATAAAATTTAAGTAAGGCAGATGTGAAAATATTAATGTATCTGTTTGCGTTGTTTACGTTTCAGATTTAAAACTTATTTTATATAGACTTTAAAGAAAAAAATTAAAAATTACCTCATTAATTCAACTTAACTACAGTAACGACAAAAAAGTTCTCTTTCAATCGGGAGGTATTAATATTGACAGTTAAATTATGCTCTAAAAAAATCCCTATGGCACATTTTTATGAACATGCGGGTATGGATAATGACACTGCTATTAGTTCGGAATGCTGGGAAAT
This sequence comes from Cheiracanthium punctorium, assembly GCA_038373885.1. Taxonomy (NCBI): domain Eukaryota; kingdom Metazoa; phylum Arthropoda; class Arachnida; order Araneae; family Cheiracanthiidae; genus Cheiracanthium; species Cheiracanthium punctorium. Next base: position 29,138 of record JAWZYV010009161.1, on the reverse strand, counting down.
TTTTTTGACGTATTCAGGGTAAAAATGCTCTAAATATGACTTGATATAGGTGGCACAGCTCTGTCGTGAAAGATAGAGAAACCCTCTCCTCCCTTTTTTTAGAGGGCCCGGTTAAAAACAGAAATATAATAGCGCTTTAGAGTAACAGTTTACTTTAGTCCACATCCTGTTTCGTTTGAATAAACATTTTTTTTTCTTCTTTTTTTTTTAAATAGATCATTACCCCGAAAAATATTGGCATATGCTTCTATAGTGCACGTCTGTCAAGTCTCCTATATATATTGCCAGACATACAGCAAATGTAAATGGATTTCATAAAACTATTTTAACGGTTTGAAAATCTTGTCATAGTTCAAACAACTGTAGTAAAATGAATTACTTGAAAATTCCGATGTATTAATTTTAAATAAATATCATTGGAAATGTTAAATATCGTGTAATTCAATATTTATTAAAATGAATATGGATTGTGGTGTAGTCCGAAGAAAAAGTGTAGGGGACGGTTATTTTTGAGGAATTGAAGTTAAATATGTGTAATTAGATTTTTAAAATATTAAAAATATTAAATAAAATCAATAAAACGAATAAATGCATTTTTAATTCATTATTATTACTATGATGTAATTAACCAGGTTTTGATTATAAAACATAATAATTTTGATCAAGAGTTCCTCAAAAAATATAATATTTCTGTCTGCCACCGTCAACAATCCTAATTTCAAAATGACTGGGATTTTTATTTTATTTTTCTTTTTAATTTGGCCTGGAACTTTTGCTGACCTTTTTTTTCCGGCCAAAAATTCTTCCGAAAAAATGAACACGCATTTATTTTTACATTATTTAGAATTTACAAAGGAATTGTAAGTCTTAAGGACTACTTAAATAAACCAGATTGCTCCCTTGCTTTTCTGACACAGATAACCAAAATGAAAATTTTTATGAATTAAAAAAATAATTTCCCTCTCGAAGGAAATATGGACGGACGTATGAACTCATATAAAAAAGTGAGAGTCTCTATCACGACTTGATATACCACTGAATGTGTTACGAATTATTATTATTTTTTTAATGAATTATTTATTTTTATGGAGAGTATAAGGTTTATTCTATTTTCTTTGTTTTTTCTTTTAAATTTTCTACTATGCATTTCTTAAAATTAATTAAAGATCTGCTAATAAAAATAGCTACCATTTTACCATTAAAATGCTGCCAAGTTATCTGCAACTTTTTTATGGTGAAACTTTGAACCATGACTAGCTGATCAAACTGAAGAAGGGAATCGAATTGTGGTTCAACATTTCTCTATCGAAACGTTGCAGCTAATTTAGTTCCATTGTGTGCTGAAATATTGAATTGCCTGTACTGTGTGAAAAATAAATTTTGAGTAAAAGAATATATGCATAATTATTTTTATAAATTAAAATCGTGATTCTGCTACCAAGAAATTAAAAGCGTAAATGACAATCCATAAAGAAACTTCAAGCACAATGAAACCTTTATTTTATTTAAAACTTTAAGAAATATACCACATTTATACTTTAAAAAAAAGTGTCCAATCTTCCTCCGATCACACACTGTTCTCCTCCAATTCCATATTTTACCCTTTTCATCTCCCTCCAGTCTACTTCCTTCCTCTGTTTGCTGGAAATCCATTTGCAAACACGGGAATTTCATCGTAGGATGTTCTTTTTCCTCTTGAACCATGAAACCCGGATGCAAGGATGGCCAAGGGATCTTCGTTGTTGATCAGCGCGCCGTTGCTCCTGCTTGATAGGCTGAGGATGCTACCAGAATCTGCTGGATACCTCACGGAATTTTCGTATCGGAGGAGGTTATTCAAAACAAGTCTCATATCTGGAATATCATGGCCCAGTCTGCTGCTCTGCATATTCAGATTTTCCTATGAGAAGAAACAAACAAACAAACAAAAGAAAACTGTTTGTTGTTGTCGTTTTTTTAAGTTTTGGAATGTATATAATTCATAGATTTGAAAGTGAAATTCAAGTTTTAATTAATATTCAATATTTCTTTAATATTTCATTAATATGAAAGTGTACTAACATCGCTGATAAGTTTCTCTTTCAGACACGCAAGAATTTTATTTGAAAAGTGATTTACTGACAATATTCTTAAAATTGTTCAAGGATTTTAATATTTCAGTATATTCATGATTAAATACAGTGAGATATAAGTAAGAATATTGTTATATATTTAAAAGAACTCGTAATATAAAACACTACATTTTTTTAAACGTCGGGCACTTGTTCCCCAAGCATTTGCAGCTATTAAGGCCCGAATTACTGGCCCTTTTATTATAGGAGCATTAAGTGGACAGCCAGTGTTACCCCCTATTAAGGACGAAGAAGTTAACACCGAAGTCCAAACCGGGAATTGAACCCTGTCCCAAGGTGTGATAGGCTGTTTCTTTAGCCACTACACCACATGGGCTGCCTTATAACTCTGAAGTAGACGATCCTAATATTCATAAAACTTCTTTAACAAGCTATAAAACGAAAAAATTGTGCAGCACATGTTGATTTAAATAGTTTATCCTCCCGATAAATAAATAAATAATAATATATATATATATATATATATATATATATACATATAACATACAATACCACATATATATATATAGTATATATATATAACTATGTTATAATATGTAATCAGTTATATCACAATCTCTTACCTTCATCCATTAACAATAATCCTAATTTCAGTCTAACATCTATCTCTGAGATAACAATGAACAAAAAGATAAGCATGACAATCTAAAATATCCTTACTTAGTGCTAATACTAAAGTTTCATAAAACACCACTAAAATTCAGAACTGTTAATATCGGATGTAACACTTATAATAATGTTGCAAGTAAAATATTACCAAAAATACTTACATCTATGCATGATCTGTACATAAAATCTGACACTTCTTCTATATCTCTAGGTAATGGCTATGAACTAAAAAATAAGATTAATGATCTACACGATGTTATTAACATATCACCTTATGATTTTAAAGACTTATATACTTCAATAGTATACCACTAGACGACTTATACACTGTAATATTGAATCTATTTATACTTAGTAATAATAATATAACCCTGCCTTCTTACATAGATACTATGTATTTCAAAAATCTTTTAAAGTTCATAGTCTATAATAATTACATTCTACATAATAATAAATTATATAAGCAAGTAATAGGAATACCACAAGGTGGTTCTAATTCTAGTTACCTAGCAGACCTGTATTTATATAATTATGAAATAATTACAATAATCCCTCTCTTATAATATATAGGTACATAGATGACATAATAACAATAGCTACTGAGAATACTTATAGTGATACTGACCACCTACCTATAGCTCAGCCCTAGAATTAATAAAAAATCCTAATGATAATAGAATTATAAATTTTTTAGACCTACAAATCCTTTAATATATTTAAAAAAACAAATGACTTTAATTTGCAGGTTAATACTTTCACTCATTTTACTTCATGTATGCACACTTCTGTATTTAGAAATATTATCTCCAATCATAAATATAGAATAGAGTCACTATGTACCAATAGTTTTAAGGCCAATAACTAAACTGACCTATATAAAACTGTTCTAAAATACAATTATCCAGGTAAATTTCTAACTCCAATAATATATCCTTTATGTAATTAAAAAAACTGTTTGTCCTAATCAGAATATTGGTTGGTGAGGATGGGGTTGCTTGTTGGTTCTTTCTATATATAAAAAAAAATCACAAAAATCATAAAATATGTATCTATATATTTTATAGAAAAAAAAGTATAATTAAGAATAGTTGATTACTGGTACTTTTTCATTTTTATGAGTCAGTCAGTCATTTTTATGAGTGTAACTAATGTAGCCATACAAAGTACTTATTTACCTTTATATCTTACAATAATATTAGCATAAATAGCAATTAATAAATATGTAAAATTAATATAATTATTATCATTATCATTACTATTATAATTAATTTCTACAGTTTTTCTCCTTTTCCACAACTTCACCTAAAGCCGCCCAGGTGGTGTAGTGGCTAGAGAACCATTCTATTACGCCTTGGGTCCGGGTTCGAATCCAGGATGCGGCATGGATGTTAACTTGTCCGTCCCTTCATAGAGGGTAATAATGTCCGCCCACTGTGTGCTCCCATAATAAAATGGACAGTAACTCGGGCCTTTGTACTGGCGAATGCTTGATGAGCAAGTGGCCGCCCGTTGGAGAAAAAAAAAAACCACTTCACCTAAGTACTTCTTAGCTACTGCAGCTTGTACTACGTTAAACATAGGTTAGCTATACTAGTGTTATATTTATTCATTTAATTATTATTATTATATTTTTATTTTTCTTTCCATACTTCCAGATTTTTTTCCCACTCCATGGAATTACTTGTCTAATGATGGCATTTAGTTTTCTCTGATGGCAACATCCACTAATACTGGCTCCCTGACTGAGCTTCGATCTTCATGTCTGGGTCAATACCTCGTTGTTTCATTCTAAAATCTATGGTCGCGCCCCCAGGTAACAAAATGACCCTAATTTTGGTCAGGTAACTTGAAGGAACCTAGCTATTACTGTTTTTTTTATTAAATTGAAATGTGTGTGCAGTGGTGCCTGACGATTGAGCACACCATTTCAATTTTCCATTTCAATTCACCATTTCAAATTTCCGAATCATTCCGAATTTCAATTTTCCATTTCAATTCACCATTTCAATTTTCCGAATCATGTGGATACATGTGGTTAGGCTTAAAGCCCACCTGGTCTCATTTTGCGCATTATATCCAACTTTTCCACTATTTCATTGGCTTTGACGGCTATATTTATACACTTTTTCCGGTATAATGCAGTTAATTGGCAACATGTGCTATCTTCTTTTTTTATTTTTATTTTTTTTCACTTTATCAATGGATTACCTTGGGATTCCATTTTATGTAAGTTAGCTATTCTATATTATATGTGTATATATATATATATATATATATATATATATTCTTTTTTCAACAAGTGCAGAGTAAAATTTATTTTTAAAAATGTAAATATTCTAGAATATGAAATTTTCATTAGTTTAATATTTTAATTGGTTTTTATTTAAATGCAGTGATATATATATACAGATACAATATGCCAAATAAATCCTTTTCCGACCTCTCAACTTTGGAATGGTTGCTGCTATATTTAATAAAGTGGAATCATTCAGGATTAAATTATAAAACATTCCCTTGCATCTTATGTGTCATTATTCTTCTAAAGTTTGCCTGATTTGTAATAAACTACGCTTACGTCCTTTTATTGTATTAAAAATTTCTTACAAATATTAGCTTTCAGAAATGTAGATATCGATATATACTATATATATTTAAACCTATTACTATTTAATCTTTTGAGTTTCACTTATCTGCAGCTAGATCACCATCACCAATTTTCACAATACTGACCAGATTCGAAGCGCTCTGGTATATGTTACACACCTTTTAACTTTATTAGGCGTAGACGGAATATATATACCAAGAAAATATTATTTATCGATCTAATAACTTTCTTGTCTAATTAAGGAAGTTATAAATTTTCGCTACTACTTAAAGGAGGGGGACACGTTCCCTCGTCTCAAGGAAAATTAATTACGTCTCCCAATAATTTTAGAACTTAGCAAGCGTATAACAGTAAACTAGTACCCACAAAATTTAGATTATAATTATCTCAGTAGTTATAAGGTTCGAAACTAGGAGAATATTTTTGAAAACTGTATTCATAATTGCATGCAGAAGAATTGACCTTTATCCGTATATAATTATGCAGAAATGAAGTTTATGAATTTAAGATTGCAAGCAGAATACAGAATCAAACGAATTGCAATAATGAAACCGATTTTTAATGTTAGTTTAAAAACTAATTTTAAATAAATGCTGCTACGCACAGAAAATTCAATTTGTAATTCAAAAATTGTACTTAAAGTGTTAACCACTTAAAGAAAGTATTAAAGATTAAGCTGAAATTCTAGGGAATAAGTACCTAACATTTGGAAATCACACATTCCGTAAAATAAAAGTTGTTATTACATACTCTATGATTAACTTTTTTACAAAGAACAATACTTTACGTATGAAAATATAAATAGGAAATTTATTTACACTGGAATATATATATTTTTTTTTTGTAGTGAAAGTTCCAAATATCTAAAACCACGCACAAATTGTTGACATCGTGTAGCATAAATCCAAATACGCGTGTTAAAATCATGGGAACAATATCTTACTCATGACTTTAAAATCATGTTTTGATTAAATCGTGTTCGTGAATAAAGCCGTATGTGTAGAAAGTTTTTGTCTGTTTTACATAATTGATAATGAACGTCATGGGAAAACTGTCTTTCTGTTTTCTTTATTAAATTTTCAACTTTGTTTTGATGGGAGAAAAATTCCTCTTTAAATATCTTAACATTTAACTCTTCTTATATATGAAATATAATATAGACGATATTTAAAGAGCTGACTGTAAAAAAATCTTGCGACCGTACCTTAAGCTGTATACATTTATTGAACTGTTAGAACTTTGGTTTCTTTTATTGAAGAAAAATACCACTTTTATTTAAAAAAATCAATTTATCTAAAATAAAGCTTCTACTATATTAAATATATTTCAGTTGGCATTTGTAATGTAACAGTATTTCAAAAACGCCCGTAAACGTACCTTCAACTATACATATATTTTTGATCGCATGGTAAAATATCATTACAAGACACGAACATTATTCTGATTTGAGAAATTACATTTTTGATAGAAATAAAAAAAGAAAGAAGATATAACATTCTACCTATAACTTTTCGTTGCCATTTCGGCTTCTGTTTGGATGAAAATGAATGAAATTTTATGATTACGTGACGGTGTAGGTTGAATATAAAATCTCAGAGACTTTATCTTGTTCAACGCAATGAGATAGCATACTCATATAATAGAAAATTGTTATTTTATTGGTCGTGCATGTTTAAGTATTTTTTCCTATAATTATCAAATAGCTTAAAATAATTAGAAAAATTCTTTTAGTATAGAATATGTACCTTCATTTAATTATTGCTTAGAGGTAAAGTAATGAAGGCTTTTTAAAAATACAAATGTAAGTTCGTGTAACATTTCAATTACGCAAAATTATGAAAATACAAGATGTTTGTAGTATTTTTATAGTTAGTGATAACAAGAACAATAACTACAACACAAACAAAAACTACAACTACAACAACAAAAACGACAAAAACAACCACCACCACAACAGCAACAACAATGATGATGATAATAATAAGAATAATAATGTGTATGTTTTATTAATTGATAGAGTAAAAATGCATACCATGAAGCTTCTTTGAATTAAGTAATAATTAACACTGAATGAATATTTAACCCATCAATGATTAGCTAAATTTCCCTGATAATCAACCACCAATTATTATAATTCTTTTTTTACCAAGAATTATTACCTTAGTTATATTTACATTGAGCAAGTAGATAAATAAATTGTATAAAATAAAGAAATATTAAGTTAATTGTTATCATAATTATATTTATATTGTGAAAGTAAATAAATACATTGGGTAAAATAAAATTTAAAAAATCAGTTTTAGTGTAATGCACGGCAAACATATACATATATACATAGCCTAACACATATTTAGAGAACGAAGAAAATCAATGCGTGCTTTTATATATATATATCTAAATTTGAATTAATGCAAAATAGTAAAATTAACATGTATCTATAAATCTAATCAGTAAATTTAACCGTTGAATATTAGAAAGTGTATATTTTTGCAACTCTTAAAATCATATAAGTTTCTCTCTGTATAAACAAAACTAACATGTCTTAGAATTTACTAAAATATAAAAACACCTTCCTCTTTATTCACCAATGAAAAAATAAAGTACATTTCACTACAAAACATTTTGTATCGAATATAAGATCATTACATTTTTCCTAGTCCATATGAAACGGTTATATACTTCAACACTAATACTGACAATTGTGTATTATAGAGACAAAATAATATTGCAATTTTTTTCAAAATACAGAACTATAATTATTTAAATAGGAATAAATCTTTACAATATGCATGGATAAACACATCTGGTGTTATATCAAATGAAGCAGTTGATAGTGGATTTTAAGCCAGCATATAATAAAATGAACGTATAGGAAAAAAAGCAAATTGAATAATTGATACAGTCCTCTATTTCTGAAAACATAAGCTGCCTAATTTTGGTTGCTCCTATATAAGTGATATTTTTTCCATCATCGTTTGCCAGAAGCAAACTTGGTAGTCGGTAAAGCAATTGATGTATTATTTTTTTTTCTGTATGCAATCTAGATACCGTGTAGGTTTCTATTCACAAATATTTCTAACAAGAGATTCTATGTTATTATAAGTACTAGCTGCGTGCCCGTTCTTCGCACAGTAGGAAACGAAAATTTTCCTTACATGTGTAATTCGAAATTATTCGTGATGTGGAATTTAAAAAAAAAAAGATCAAAATTATTTGACTCTTAATGTAAAGTTTGTGTCATGAGTACTAACCTGATCATTGCAGTATAATGACTCAAAAAAACTACGTCAGTGTCATTCACTATTAAAAAAGTGGAAAGCTTAATAGTTTGCAGAAAACTCCTGGCTTTCAAAATGTCCTAAGACACTACATGAAATGGAGCACCATTTATTTCTTTCCGAAAATGTACCATATAAGGAAAGTATTGCAATCATGAAAAAAATTCGACTTCGAGATTTTGGTGTATTTACACGTTTTGAGGTCTTCTGAATTCATTTATGCTATTTTCAAGAGATGTTTTTAAAATAGCTGCGCACCGGCTCTTCATACGGGAAGAAAGGAATATTTTACTACTAAAATCATATCTGCATGTAACAAAACAGAATTTTATTTAAAAAAAAGTTCAAGTAATCCCCTCTGTTGAAATGACTGCGGGATATATTAACGCAAATTAGAATTACTTTTCGTTTAGTTGGTTGTAAGACAACCGTTCAAAACGGATAAACACTTTTAATTTCATGAAATATTTATTAACGTGGTACATTGCGATTTATTCATACTATCTTTACAAATCTAATAATACTACCTATTACGTACATTAATACTATCTATACTCGCTTCTCCCTCTTCAAGGCTCCCTTAAAAGAAACAGCTTAGATTATTTGGCCTCAATGGGATCTTTTGATTCTGTGGCGATTCTTTGCAATTTACGCATTAGCATAAATAATAATCATTTCACATAATGGTTGCCATTAAGGAAACTCTCCATATATATTTAATTTATACATAGTTTTATAAGATTGGCGTATTTAGCGCCGTAAACCATTTCATCTTACTGTGGGGAGAAAATATCCAAGGGGTGCCATTTTAAATATCCAATAGCGATATCTTTTATATCCTCCATAGTCCTGTCTCCTGAAAAACATCAAACTGTGTAATCTCGAGGAGCTACTTATTCCCATTTTAATTGTGACAGGGCGTTAGAGTTGCAGAGTTTACAAATTTCACACATTTTTTTTAATTTATGACGTCACTGTTTGACTGCCGTAAAGGATACCCCGGTAGATTAATTTCGGAGTTACTTTCGATATTTCGCATAATTGTTTTCAAACGGTATCATTAAAACTTTGCGTGACCTTTATGGAGGAACGTAATTCAACGTTAAAATAAAACTATACTCGCAACCTGCATGCGTATGTTAGGCAACGCCTGCGCTAAATTAAATGCCAAAAATAAAAATAATAAATAGAAAAATTTTAATATATCGCGCTTTGAAACGAACTTTGTAACTTTTAAAATGAACATTTTCAGCGCCGTGAAAACATTTCAATTTTTAAATAAGCACCGGATTAAAATACCACTTCTAATAATAATAATCGTGAATTTCTTAGTTTATTTCTACGGTAAATTTTAATCAAAATATCGTCTCCCTGTGTTAAAAATAGAGCTGGAATAAATGAGTTAAAATTATGGCGTAATTTTTAGGTATCTTAAAGCATTTGACGTCATAGATCCTCACTTGCGAATTGAAATTCTGATATCCCATTTAAAAACTCGATTGGTTGAAAAAACCCTTTTTTCTAATCCTTTCTGTGGCAACAGCCGAACATAAATTCTCGTGCCGTGATCGCAATGTAATGAATGGCGTAAGATCGCGTTGATGCTATTAAATTCTAAACATTAGGCTGCATTAAAATTCGTAAAAAATCATCTAATTTACATAATTTTTTCGTTTTTATTTTAAAAGAGGGAGAAAAGAATGTTTCACGATTTGTCAAAATATCTAAAAGTTATGACGGATAGAATTCAAGATGCGACAGTTTTAAAATTATTTTACGAAAAAAAATCGCGAAGCAGGTGTTTAGTAAAAAAATTCCTAAAAATCGGTAAATCAGGTTAAGTATTCAGAACAAACTGTTTTTAAAAGAAAATTTTCTCCTCTATCCGATGATACAAATGCCGTTTTGCTGCGAGCGTAATTTCCGCCGTTATTACGAATTAGGTGAGAAAAAATGCCAAAAATCGCATAAAACATAAAATAAAAAAAAATCTAGGTCGAATTTTGAAAAAATCGCTTCGAGGTGCACAACTACATATTTACATCTTCCCGAATACCAAATTTGGTGTTTCTAGGTGTAGCCGTTTGTCCGTAACGCTGCAGACAGACACACACACACACCCACACACACACACACACACACACACACAGACACCTTCTTTTATAATAAGTAGAGATTAAGCAACTGTGTTTTGAGCCATTGTCTAGTTAGCCGTTATATTAAATGTGCTATAACATTACAAAATAATAAAGCAGTTAAATTGTAAGCCAAGTTTCGTATACTTTCGCTCAGTAAAACTACTTATTTAGGTATATTCTACTTAAATGCGCTGCAACATGCAACTTTTTGGTATTTGTCTTTGTTATTTTTTATACTACATGCTAAAAGAACCCGATAACTCTATATTTGTTCTCTAAATGGCTGGTACAGTGTATCTATATTTTTCTCAGTTTGAGTACTGCACAATTTAGTAGAAATCAGTGAGTCGATCTTTGTACTGTATTGAGAAATAGCTGAACTCTAGGGTTTGAAATGAGTGCAAATTGTAAGAAATTTACAGAACTATTAATTTATCTATCGTATATTAAATGTTACCTGTTCAGGAATGTCTCTTAAGTTATTCATTTCTTCACCTTCTTGACTCAACACAACTCTGCACCCAAATACAATGAACAATACAGCAAGTAAAACGCTAGCGATGGCCATTACAACTGAAAGCAAAAATACACATCTCATAAAAATATTAACAAAATGATATGATACATTTACTTATGATTTTAGTAAATTATGTATGACGCGCTGTAAGAAAGTTGAATTGTGTATCATAGTAACGTGATTAAATGACTTTAGATATTGACGAAAAAACAGACTATTTACGATTTAGACTCCCTCATGAAGGCCTTATTAATATTTGTATTTATTGATAACAAACTGCTGCCTTAATAATTCCGCAGGCAATAAATTGGTCCATTATATCCTTCAAATATATACACCATTTTTATTAACTCTGAAATCAATGTTATTTTACTGGAGTTTCATTGATACAATTTTAATAAAATCTCTTCAGGTTTCTTTACTTTTAACAAATCTGAACACACTTTTGATCTCTCCATAAAATAAGACATACGATATTTCGGCTTTTACAGAATACGGGATGAATATTCAAATATTTTTAAATTGCATTTATCAATTGGATAAATTAACTTAAAAATTGACAACAAACTTACATTTAATATATTATAATAACGCAATTTTCTTCTAAGTTATACCTAGAAAAAGTTATAAAAACTATACATTAATGCAAGAAAATACTGAAAAGTATTCTTCCCAAAATTTAACAATTTTACAGTTATACTGACTTATTTGGAATGCTGTCGTAATAAAGGGTCAAGAAACTTGTGTTTAATGTATTATACTGAAATATTTCCCTTCTAATTCACATCTTTTAAGAAATATGCAAGTTGTATTTTAGCATGAACAAATAGTAAAATGCCTATTACCTATACCTACAAAATAATCTACAATCTATAGATTTAAGATGAGAAAATACCGAAAAGTAATATTCCTTAAATTTAATAATTTTACAACACTTACTAATTGGATCAATCATCCGGCAAAATGTAACTAACTTGTTAGTAATACATTAAAAAGATTCATTTCCTTCTAAATTACACCTTAAAACAGTTGTAGAAGCTATATTTCAGTAATAAAAAACACGGAAAATCCTTACCTGATATCAAATATTTGAAAAATGCACTACATTTTTTCGCTATTTCGTAAAGGGGAATCTTTCAAGAAAGAAATGTACTGAATATGCTAAAAATATTGTTAGTGCCAAATGGCTAAAAAAAGACGTCATTCCAAATGGCATGGGAATCGTTTTCCACAGAAAAGAAAGAGTTATCTATTGCATTCTTCGGACCGCTATAATATATAAGGTGATGACCGCATATATTTCGAAAATACATTTCAGAAAGGTGAAATATCAGAAGCAAAGAAGAAAGTTTTTATGCAGTAGGGTTGAACTAACGTGTTTTTTTTTCCGAAATAGGTATTTTTTAGTACGATTAAACGTATGAAATTAAGTTTAGATATATTTCATATAATAGCATTTGTTTAGCAATATTTCATATAATTAAATTTTTAAGGTATTTCTTTGCCTCTCTCTATATATATGTGTCGGGGTGGGGGGGGATAATGATGATTTCTTATTCTAAAAAACAAACATAATTCAATACGTTATTCCCCAAGTCTCCCTTTTTAAAATTAATGATACATATACTTAGATGGCGCTGCGAATTTTGCATTTTAAGCTGAAAGTTTGGTTACTTATATAATATAATGCACGTTAAATTGAAAATTAAGATATTTAGTTGAATATTGAATATAATCAGTTCTCTAGAGTTGCAAACCTCTCTTAAATAGAAGTTTTTTTCAAAAGTCTCAGCTGAAATATATTTTTATGTATCCCATGTAGTGAAAGTCACTACTTTATTTTCCTGCCATAAATCCACTTTTATTAATCTACTAACTTTTGTATAGAGATCTATTTTAATTCAATTTTATGATTTTAACTACTTGGCACTTTAACACGTATTTTTTTTTCTGCTGTTAATTGTAACAAATAAGTTAAATTGATCACACTTTAACTGTGCTTGTAAAACGTTAATCCCCCACCCCCCGAAAAAAATACGAATAGAAAACATTTATACATTCTTATTACATACATAGCGCTATTTAAAAACATTTAAATACTAAATTTCTGTACTACAGATACAAATTACTTGCTAAACCGCAAAAGTTACTTTTTGAAAGCTTAAGATAATGTTATAAATAATAATAGAGGAATCTTCATTTAATAGAAAACGAATCTCGCTATGCAGACTGGGTTTATATATTTTGTCTTTTGCATGCGGTTTGTTTCACATATATGTACGCTTTGTTTGCCAGAACGTAATAAATGATAATTTATATTATCATACTAACACATATAGCAATACAATTAAAAACTTACATTCAACATGTACAGCATAGATTTATTTCTTTCTTTGTATAGTTTTTCTACATTATTTGATTCTACATGTTCCTAACTATAGCAATTTCATTCGAAATGTACTCTATAGATTTCTTTCTTTCTTGACTTCCCCATTCTAGGGAAATGTTTAGGGCAAGTTTGTTGCTTTCCCATTATAGGTTTATATGGTAATATAAAGTATTTATGTATGACTAAAAAATGAATAGGTTTATATACTTTTTGAAAACATAATGCACAAAAGATTTTGTACGAACATATTTTTTTCTCTTATTGTGACTCTATTTTAATGGAGAATTTATAGTTTTGCGAAACAAGTGAAGTATATTCGATAAAATTTCAAGTTTCAATATAATTATTTTTTTATGTTTGAGATTTTTCTAACTGCATTTCTTACTACTAATAATAAAGAAAACACATCGGAGCTTTGAAAATATAAGAAAAATAAAGCTAGTTTTTCTTAATTTACTTAAAATTATAAGACTTATCTCTTACTATAAAATTTCACTAAACTGCAATATAGAGTTTATTAAATTCTGCATTAATTTGGCAATGAGCAGACAACGAAATACGCAGCAGCATCGAATATTTTTAAAGATATTTCACGACTTCAGAAACTGCTTCAAGCGCAATTACTATTTACATTAAAGGTGTTATTAAAATCCCTCTATGATGAAGTTTTCCCCTAGAATTCCTAATGATGTCCGTAAGCAAATTTGTGCATCGCTTAATAGGAGGGAAAAAAATGTGGTGCAAGAATTGAATCCTCCGATCTTCCCTGCTGCTGCCAACATCGTTAAACAAATTGTCATGGGAAATGATGGCTTTTATAGCGCCGCTTAATCGTGCTCCCTACAGATATTTCGCGGGGATTATGTTCAGTTAATCCTTGGGATGTATTAAGCAAAAAAATTGCGAAGGTTCACGCAGAAGATTTGAACTTGTTTCGAAAATTTTGCAAAGTATATACTTAAGATTTTGCTAATCTTGATTTTAAAGAAACTTTTGAAGAAATATTTTGTTTGAAAAGAGAAAAATTTGCCGGCCTGTAGCTTTTGTCGCAGTATATTATAGCATTACAGTTTTCTATTTATATTAAGATTAAGTGCTTAGTCTTGATCAAGAAATAAGATGTTTAAATTTACAGCATAAAAAATAATTATTAATTACATTTGCAAGCGGCACTCTAATTTAAAAGGTTGGATTAACAAGAGCGTGTTTGAGAAACCTCGCTCCTAAAGGTTACAATAGTATTTATTTTTCACTCATTTAGTATAGAGAATAAATTAACTCGCTCAAGTATTGCTAAGGCTGTCAAATATGTGTAAAATGTCTAACTTGATATCTTGCTTGCCTGTACTACTCGCAGGGTATCATAAAACTTTTACTAGCAACTGTCCTTCATAAAATGTCAAATAAATATTTACACTTCATTCAAATTTTGTAGTCAAAGCAAAACATTCTCATGATTTTCTTCTGTACTGACTGAATGATATGTAGTATGCAATTAAACGTTTAACGCACGTGCACGGTATTTGTGTTTATCTTACTTTTTTTTTAAATTTTATAAGCCAGTTCTAGAAATATTTCACTAATGTATTCAAAATGAACAGTGCAACATCACTTCATATTAATACAAATTATAAATATGTCGCTTTTTATGGTAAAATGCACAGCTTTCATTCATTCAACGTATAGTTTGTCTCTAATTACTAGAAAACAGACTTTAATTTTACCGAGAAAAATAGTTATACTAAAGACGAAACAGTTTTCACCACAGAAAATGACCGAACTTTTTTATTCAAGCATTTTTTTTCAAAGTATTTATACAATTTCTGAATTTTAGTTGAATGCACTTGCATAGAAATAGTCTATTTAGCACATCAGATTTATTTATTCATAAAATAACGGGACACCAAAGAACTTTCTCCTTAATAGTCGACATATTTGAATGCTTTTCAGTCAAGATAAAGGTTCATTTTGGAAATATTTTAAATTTTCATAAAAAAAGTATTTTATATAATACTTACACATTTCTCATGAGTCGTAATACAAAAAGAAAGTGTATGTGAATATTATTCATTTATATGTTTCATATAAATATATTTTTTATTTATGTAAGGAAAATCTAAATATGGTAAAATTAAATTTTGTGAGCTTTTGAAAAATTTATTTCGTTTTCTGTTAAAGTAAAAAAAAAGTAATGACTGTTTTGCTATACAACAATATACAAGGATCGTAAAATACTGACCTTTGTTCCCTGCTCCCAACACAATAGAACACCAGAGGAATAAGTAGAGAGTTCACTACACAAATTCTCTTTTTATAAGAAATTAGAGAGTCCATTGGGTAAAGGGACGCTGGAAAGAAATTCGAAAGCACGTGTTCTCTGTCCGAAGTTGTTTCTTGCAATAAAACACTAATAGAACATGAGGAATTAAGTTAAAGATTAAATGTACCCGCCTCTCGTTTAAAGAATTTGCTTGTAATTAACAACGTAGCATTTCTCAACTGTGACACATACGGAATGCATGTTTTTGGTTCCTTTCTGAAATGGTCACCGGAATTCGATAAGTAAAAAGAAAAAATTCTCATCTAATAGCAATTGTGTAATGTTAGAAAATATTAAAAATATCATGATTTTCTCTATGACTTGCTTCTATTTAGAATTTCAAGTTTTAACAGCTGAATGTTCATGTCTGTGTAAATAATTAATGCTGATCATATTGTATAAGATAAATTTTATATACGAAAAATTCACTTATTTAGAAATGGAAGCGAAATAAATTTTGCCATATAATCAGTCTCTTATACATTTTCATTTTCTTGTCTTTTCTCAACCCTTGTACTAATATTCGGAATGCATAGAATATTAAGTTTTAGCAGCACAAGCACATACATTTTACAACTTTCTTTTTTAAGTCAATTGATTTAGTATTGGCCGTAAAGACCTATTCTTGATTCTACTGACGCTACTAATAACGCTGACCTGTGTAAAGATCGCAATTTAAGAAGAGAAGTTTAGCTACTTTTCCTGAGGAGTCGAATAGGAAAAATTATTGAAATATTATGAGAGATTCATTCACAGGCGCATTGGATGAATTTTGATTTCGACTGCACTAAATGTGGACCAGATTAAACAAGTTAGAATTTCATACATCTTTGGACTACGTGCACCTGTCCTCCGACAATGTTATTGTTTTGAATAATTAAATACAATTACAAACTGCATTTATATATATATTTATATACCGGGTTATCCTAAAGTCAGAACAAACTTTAAAAATTTATTAAAAAAGAGTAAATAATGACAGAAAATTGCGGTTTGCATAAATAGGTTTAGGGTATGATGTTTTTTTTTTTTTTTTTTTTTTTAAGGACAAGAAAGTTTGTAGTTCAAAATGTTACCGGTAGGTGACGCTGACATGCACAATGAGAACCAAATTTCCAATTTTAAAAAATCCGAAATCTCTGTTTTGCTTTCTATGCAAACTGCAATTTTTTATCATTATTTGTTCTTTTTTAATGAATTTTTAAACTTTGGTACACCCAGGATGCATCAAAAGCTGGTGAAAAGTTCAAAAATTCATTAAAAAAGAACAAATGATGATACAAAATTGCAGTTTGGGTACTATTCCGTTATCTCGACACCACCCAAATTTGGCGACTTTTTTGTCGCCAAGTAGCTCCGGTGTTTTTTGGCAACTTTTTTTTGTCGCCAAGTAGCTACGATGTTTTTAGGCGATTTTTCCTGTCCGCAATTACCTACCGGATATTTATTTCGCCTTAAACATTTTCAATACTTACAAAACAAGCATTTTAACAGAAAATACAAACTTAAAAAGGTAAACATACAAAATAGACTCACCATTACATACGAAAAATTACAATGAATGTTAAATCATAATGAACAATTCATAAAACGTATTACTGTTATAAAACTAAAACGATAATTTTCAAACCAATGAATATTTTAAATATCGACACAATACGACAACGAAATTACCTACGGTATTCTCTTTTTAACAAGTTCATTAACACACCGAGCATGTGCAAGGTGGTTTGACTGCTATACTAATTGCATTCACCAATTTCTATATCCTGAAGATTCTACACAAATCGAAATATCGGCAATTCTACACAAATCGAAATATTTTAAAACATACTCACATTTTCAGCTTCTTCTTACAAATTCCAAGCGTTTCAATTTGAAGCTCAAACTATGAAGACACACAATTTCAAAATATACATGGCGGCATTCACACATTACAAAACAATTTCTTTAACAATACATTTTTGTCATTTTCTATACTATTAAAATCTGTGCGCGTCTGTCTGTGTGTGTGTGTGTGTAGCATCATCTCCTCCTAAACGGCTGGGAGTTGGGTTTCGAACGAGGTATCCACGAATTCGGAAAATTTCGAGAAAGAACCTCCGCTAATTTAAATTTCGAAATTCGAATTTGTTTAGGAGATATTGATAAAAATCCCATCAAAAACGCTAATTTTTGATCTCCGCAATTCCTCAATTGTAACCCCTGTAGTCAAAAAAGGGAGAAATAAACATCGAGGTTGCCATGTTTGGCTATTTTATTAAATTATTTAGACTCCAGCAGTAAAAATAAAAGAACAATGATTATTTTTCTTTTTAGATTATTTACAAAGTTATTTTTTAATTAAAATATTGCGTTCGTGTTAAATCAGAACTGGAATTCAATGTGTTTTATGTGTAAAAGAATAAGGGATTGAGAGATTTCCGAGACTAATATGTATATTTTTTAGTTTGGCCGAAACAAAGAATGGCTCATTTGGCGATTCCGAGAAAGTAGTAGGTTCTACCGATTTGTACATTTTTGGGCTTGACGCAAATTACTGAGAGCGTAACGAAATAGTATTTTTAATAACAAGTATAAGTTTTACGGCGCTATACTTCGATTTTTCATATAGAAATAATGCAGTTATTAAGGCGATTTTAAACGATGTGTAGAATTTTCACGAAATTAAGTAAACTGATTTAAGTTACAGGAAATCTGCCAAATTTCAGAACATTGAAATTCTCGCATTTTGTACATGGTAGTTAACGGTGATTAAAACCCATTATAGCATAGGCGTAGAGTTATATGGGCCCGTGGGGCTCGAGCCCCCCCAATAAATTGTGAATAGGGGCTGAGCCCACCCAATAATTTACCACTCAATACTAAAAACTCATTTATACTAACATAAAAAAAGTATTTTACACATTTACAAACGTTTAAAAGAACCTTTACTTGTACTTTTAAAATTTTTCTTTTGATTTCTATCAGATTTAGTATCCATTGTGACGCCACGTAACACACAATGTTACTATAAGCTGCCCTCCTCTGGCTCCAAGCTCTGTTAATTAAAATCAAATTATGCAATGTAAAGTATGAAATGAAGAAAAGTTCAGATGTGTCTAAAATGCACTATCTCATCGAAAATGTTTGTTTTTTTTCCTCCTTTGTATTTTTTGCTTTGCTTCTATTTTTAACTTATAACATGGTAGGAAGATACTAACATGAATACTTACCTTACATAGGTGTAGAATTCTATGGACCCATAGAGCTCGAGCGACTCCAATAATTTACACTTATATATAGTAAGTCATAGCTGCCAACTACTACGGAATATAATTAACCACTAACCAGTTTTTGTAAACAGTATATTTTTTAATTGTTGTTTTCAAAATAGTAACCAGCTCGCGCGTGCAGCTCAAAAATTTTGCTATACGAGTATTTTAACCGAAAAATCATGTAGAAAAAGTTGTTGATTATATTCCGTAGTAGTTGGCAGCTAAGTTATATGTACGTGAATCAGTGACGTAGCCAGAAATTTTTCATGGGGGGGGGGGGTACGACTTCTGCAACTCACATATATGTATACGGGTGTATGATAAGGGAGTGAAGAATATACATTTTGTGGGCAAAAAATTCCTCATGGGGTGGGGGGTATGATCCCCCTAACACCTTCCTTTGGGTACGCCACTGACGTGAATATATGTGGATGTGGGGCCCGCCCCCCCCAATAATTTTGAAAACTTTACGCTTATGCGTTATAGTTAATAATAATTTAAATAACTGCTACTTATCAATAATATGCCTGCATTAAAATTTGGCGATGGAACCTTATAAATGATAGATAACTATTTCCCATTTTGATTGCTGATAAATCAATGCTTCGAATGATTCCCTGAAAACAAAAAAATCTTGCAAAATTGTGTATGTTGGCATTTGGCGATCGAAGTACTGTGTAAAAAATAATTGATTCTTATTTGTTAAAGCAGCGCTCCGGAAGTTTCTTTTACTAAAAGCTGTTAGAAAGGCGTAATTAATACTGTCTAATATATTTTTTGTTTTACGAACTGAAATGCATGTTGATTCCTAATTTAGTAGATTTCTTAGCAAAGTTGGCGAAAAATATTCTAATGTAGTGCAGCTCTGTACGTATGATTAATTCCATTCCACAATTGAGATGAGCCGATGTCACTAGCGTATACATATATATATATATATTCTTTAATTCCGCCAAACAAAGTATTGCGTATTGACTTTAGTGTCAAGTTTAATTTGTGGTTTGAGCTATTGGCCATCGACTGGCGGCGTTAATTTCGCCAATATGGCAGTTCTAGCAAAGTAAACATGAATAACTCATTTCATGTTCTATTTTTAACATTGCTATAATTTCCGTAGCAACGGAATCCATTGTTGCCACTTTAGTTGTTAAATTTAACAATTAAGTGAAGCCACTCATTTCTACAGCTTTTAAGACTCGAAAAGTGAAAGCGCATCAAAAGTGAAATAAATAGAATTGTAACAGACTTGCACTCTAAAAATAATCGAAGTTTTCATGCAATTCTACATTTCTTTAATTTTATTTCCTTCGCGTGTGGATGTCATATTTTACGTCATTTTTGCTGTTTTGCTCGCATATTATCCGGAGCAGCACATAACCTCTAATGTATTTGCTCCTCCGGACATAAGCAAGAGCGTATGTCCGGTGCGTATTTGTGTAACCCCACTGTGTTAATCAGATGTTTCTGGGGTCAGATTTTTTAGACCATTTTTTACCGCGGAGATTCCGATCCTGAAGTATATTGATCACTGATAAATGAAAAAAAAAAAAAGATCAATTATATGCAAGGAGTAGCCAAAAATTTTTCATGGGAATATTACGGGAGTGAAGAATATACATTTTGTATGACAAAAAAATCCACATGGGGGGTTGTGACCCCCTATCACCTCCTTGGCTACGCCACTGTACGCAAGCATCAGATGTCACGTCATGAAAAACCGTCGTAGATGGCAAACTCCGAAGTTGTTCTGAGGGTTATACAAAATTAAAAATTTTGCTTTTAGTAAATTTTACTTTTGATACAGTTCGAATATTTGGTTTTAATACATTTCGGCCACCAAGGTAAGGTGAAATATTACTAAATACGGCAACCCAGAATTTTCTTAGCTATTGAATTTGACACTATGCAACTACAGTAGATTCCCTATAACACGGTAGATACGTTCAGTGTTATAGGAATCCGTGTTGTACGGGTCCTGCGCTATACTCCACCTGGAGTGCGGACTGCGCGGTATAATCGCGGCAAAACTTATTTGCGCTCCGTAAAAATGCAATGATGTTCGGTGTTGCCATTCAAAAGGAATGTTAATTACAAGAGCTAAGGCGTCATAATATCAGAACATATGTCTCATATCATCGTGCTGTACGAGTCTCTTTTAACGTGTTACACGAAAACGATCGTAATGTTTTCGTCGTGTTCGAAGAATTCGTGTTGTAGACCCATGTTATAAAGGGGTCAACTGTAATCTGTAAAAAATGAAAAATGAAATTAGTTATTTATTTAGGGCGAATTGACAGTGAGCTAAACATCACTTTTATGTAACAAATGTGATACGGATTTAAGAGTTCAATAAGGGTAATAAGTTTTTTCTCAGAAGTTACATCACGAACGTTTTCATTTACAAAAGCGACATGATTTCCACCGGAGCAGGGTACATTTTTGGCTTTTAAACGTAAATGATGCATCCATTGTTTCATGTAGGTTTTTTAATTTAGGTAAAATTTAATAAAGTCGTGTGTAACATAACTGCCCTAATGCATTGTCCACGCTTTGAAAAATGCAAGATAAAATAATTGTCAACATCATGTAATGTTATTTATGTGGTATATACTATATATACTAAACCTCAATGTGGTATATACTAAACCTCACAAAACGAATTATTTGATGCAGAAATCAGACATTTTTCGAAAGAGAAAAGTTTTGTCTGCATACCATAAAGGTCTTTCTTTTTTTGATCGCCAGTCACATTGACGTAGTTTTTGTGTCATGTTGCAATCGTCTAAAATTTGCACTCATGACGTCAACTTTTAGTCACGATTCAAGTATTTTTTCACGTTTTGAGATTCCTCAATACTGGGTTTAATTCGAATTATATATGTTTAAGGAAAATATGCATTTCCCACCGTGCGGAGAACGGGTACTCAGCTAGTTTGACAATAAATTTTGTCATGTAATCAGTCTGTTATACATTTCCATTTTCACAAATGTAAGGAATTATTATTATTAATAATAACAAATTGCACTAATTTGAAATTTCTTTACACTTTATTCAGTGAAATTGTGATATTTCTAACTTTACTTATTACTTAATACTATCTGAAAACACGGGGAGTAAAGTTGTAAAAGCAAAGTATAAAACTTTTATTACGAATTAAAAGTTGTTTAAAAAGTTCATGGTTAGATTTGCGAATTTTTTAGATGGAATCTGCTATTTCAAAGTTTAATTTAGGGCAAAACTAATGTTTTTTATGCTAATTAACCAAGGTTTCCATTTATTGCTTGCAAATATGATATTTCGCAAATCAGTAACAGAACACGAGATATAGAACTTCTCTAATTCAAATTCGATATCTTTGCGGTTTTGGCGATTTCTTGCCAAATATAAACGTGCTAAATCTGAAAATCCACAAAAAATTTCGTAAAGCGTTTAGCTGAAAAATTGCTTCGAGATGTGCTAAGACCAGTCGTACTTAACCCTTGTACTAATATTTGGTATGCATAGAATATTAAGTTTTAGCAGCACAAGCACATACATTTTACAACTTTCTTTTTTAAGTCAATTGATTTAGTATTGGCCGTAAAGACCTATTCTTGATTCTACTGACGCTACTAATAACGCTGACCTGTGTAAAGATCGCAATTTAAGAAGAGAAGTTTAGCTACTTTTCCTGAGGAGTCGAATAGGAAAAATTATTGAAATATTATGAGAGATTCATTCACAGGCGCATTGGATGGATTTTGATTTCGACTGCACTAAATGTGGACCAGATTAAACAAGTTAGAATTTCATACATCTTTGGACTACGTGCACCTGTCCTCCGACAATGTTATTGTTTTGAATAATTAAATACAATTACAAACTGCATTTATATATATATTTATATACCGGGTTATCCTAAAGTCAGAACAAACTTTAAAAATTTATTAAAAAAGAGTAAATAATGACAGAAAATTGCGGTTTGCATAAATAGGTTTAGGGTATGATGTTTTTTTTTTTTTTTAAGGACAAGAAAGTTTGTAGTTCAAAATGTTACCGGTAGGTGACGCTGACATGCACAATGAGAACCAAATTTCCAATTTTAAAAAATCCGAAATCTCTGTTATGCTTTCTATGCAAACTGCAATTTTTTATCATTATTTGTTCTTTTTTAATGAATTTTTAAACTTTGGTACACCCAGGATGCATCAAAAGCTAGTGAAAAGTTCAAAAATTCATTAAAAAAGAACAAATGATGATACAAAATTGCAGTTTGGGTACTTTTCCGTTATCTCGACACCACCCAAATTTGGCGACTTTTTTGTCGCCAAGTAGCTCCGATGTTTTTTGGCAACTTTTTTTTTGTCGCCAAGTAGCTACGATGTTTTTAGGCGATTTTTCCTGTCCGCAATTACCTACCGGATATTTATTTCGCCTTAAACATTTTCAATGCCTACAAAACAAACATTTTAACAGAAAATACAAACTTAAAAAGGTAAACATACAAAATAGACTCACCATTACATACGAAAAATTTCAATGAATGTTAAATCATAATGAACAATTCATAAAACGTATTACTGTTATAAAACTAAAACGATAATTTTCAAACCAATGAATATTTTAAATATCGACACAATACGACAACGAAATTACCTACGGTATTCTCTTTTTAGCAAGTTCATTGACACACCGAGCATGTGCAAGGCGGTTTGACTGCTATACTAATTGCATTCACCAATTTCTATATCCTGAAGATTCTACACAAATCGAAATATCGGCAATTCTACACAAATCGAAATATTTTAAAACATACTCACATTTTCAGCTTCTTCTTACAAATTCCAAGCGTTTCAATTGAAGCTCAAACTATGAAGACACACAATTTCAAAATATACATGGCGGCATTCACACATTACAAAACAATTTCTTTAACAATACATTTTTGTCAAAATCTATACTATTAAAATCTGTGCGCGTCTGTCTGTGTGTGTGTGTGTGTAGCATCATCTCCTCCTAAACGGCTGGGAGTTGGGTTTCGAACGAGGTATCCAGGAATTCGGAAAATTTCGAGAAAGAACCTCCGCTAATTTAAATTTCGAAATTCGAATTAGTTTAGGAGATATTGATAAAAAAACCCGTCAAAAACGCTAATTTTTGATCTCCGCAATTCCTCAATTGTAACCTCTGTAGTCAAAAAAGGGAGAAATAAGCATCGAGGTTGCCATGTTTGGCTATTTTATTAAATTATTTAGACTCCAGCAGTAAAAATAAAAGAACAATGATTATTTTTCTTTTTAGATTATTTACAAAGTTATTTTTTAATTAAAATATTGCGTTCGTGTTAAATCAGAACTGGAATTCAATGTGTTTTATGTGTAAAAGAATAAGGGATTGAGAGATTTCCGAGACTAATATGTATATTTTTTTAGTTTGGCCGAAACAAAGAATGGCTCATTTGGCGATTCCGAGAAAGTAGTAGGTTCTACCGATTTGTACATTTTTGGGCTTGACGCAAATTACTGAGAGCGTAACGAAATAGTATTTTTAATAACAAGTATAAGTTTTACGGCGCTATACTTCGATTTTTCATATAGAAATAATGCAGTTATTAAGGCGATTTTAAACGATGTGTAGAATTTTCACGAAATTAAGTAAACTGATTTAAGTTACAGGAAATCTGCCAAATTTCAGAACATTGAAATTCTCGCATTTTGTACATGGTAGTTAACGGTGATTAAAACCCATTATAGCATAGGCGTAGAGTTATATGGGCCCGTGGGGCTCGAGCCCCCCCAATAAATTGTGAATAGGGGCTGAGCCCACCCAATAATTTACCACTCAATACAGAAAACTCATTTATACTAACATAAAAAAAAGTATTTCACACATTTATAAACGTTTAAAAAAACCTTTACTTGTACTTTTAAAAATTTTCTTCTTTTGATTTCAATCATGATTTAGTATTCATTGTGACGCCACGTAACACACAATGTTACTATAAGCTGCCCTCCTCTGGCTCCAAGCTCTGTTAATTAAAATCAGATTATGCAATGTAAAGTATGAAATGAAGAAAAGTTCAGATGTGTCTAAAATGCACTATCTCATCGAAAATGTTTGTTTTTTTTCCTCCTTTGGATTTTTTGCTTTGCTTCTATTTTTAACTTATAACATGGTAGGAAGATACTAACATGGATACTTACCTTACATAGGTGTAGAATTCTATGGACCCATAGAGCTCGAGCGACTCCAATAATTTACACTTATATATAGTAAGTCATAGCTGCCAACTACTACGGAATATAATTAACCACTAACCAGTTTTTGTAAACAGTATATTTTTTAATTATTTTTTTCAAAATAGTAACCAGCTCGCGCGTGCAGCACAAAAATTTTGCTATAGTATTTTAACCGAAAAATCATGTAGAAAAAGTTGTTGATTATATTCCGTAGTAGTTGGCAGCTATGAGTTAGTTATATGTACGTGAATCAGTGGCGTAGCCAGAAATTTTTCATGGGGGGGGGGTACGACTTCTGCAACTCACATATATGTATACGGGTGTATGATAAGGGAGTGAAGAATATACATTTTGTAGGGCAAAAAATTCCTCATGGGGGGGGGTATGATCCCCCTAACACCCCCCTTTGGCTACGCCACTGACGTGAATATATGTGGATGTGGGGCCCGCCCCCCCCAATAATTTTGAAAACTTTACGCTTATGCGTTATAGTTAATAATAATTTAAATAACTGCTACTTATCAATAATATGCCTGCATTAAAATTTGGCGATGGAACCTTATAAATGATAGATAACTATTTCCCATTTTGATTGCTGATAAATCAATGCTTCGAATGATTCCCTGAAAACAAAAAAATCTTGCAAAATGGTGTATGTTGGCATTTGGCGATCGAAGTACTGTGTAATAAATAATTGATTCTTATTTGTTAAAGCAGAGCTACGGAAGTTTCTTTTACTAAAAGCTGTTAGAAAGGCGTAATTAATACTGTCTAATATATTTTTTTGTTTTACGAATTGAAATGCATGTTGATTCCTAATTTAGTACATTTCTTAGCAAAGTTGGCGAAAAATATTCAAATGTAGTGCAGCTCTGTACGTATTATTAATTCCATTCCACAATTGAGATGAGCCGATGTCACTAGCGTATGCATAGATATATTTTTTTTTAATTCCGCCAAACAAAGTATTGCGTATTGACTTTAGTGTCAAGTTTAATTTGTGGTTTGAGCTATTGGCCATCGACTGGCGGCGTTAATTTCGCCAATATGGCAGTTCTAGCAAAGTAAACATGAATAACTCATTTCATGTTCTATTTTTAACATTGCTATAATTTCCGTAGCAACGGAATCCATTGTTGCCACTTAAGTTGTTAAATTTAACAATTAAGTGAAACCACTCATTTCTACAGCTTTTAAGACTCGAAAAAGTGAAAGCGCATCAAACGTGAAATAAATAGAACTAACTGTAACAGACTTGCACTCTAAAAATAATCGAAGTTTTCATGCAATTCTACATATCTTTAATTTTATTTCCTTCGCGTGTGGATGTCATTTTTTACGTCATTTTTGCTATTTTGCTGGCAGATTATCCGGAGCAGCACATAACCTCTAATGTATTTGCTCCTCCGGACATAAGCAAGAGCGTATGTCCGGCGCGTATTTGTGTAACCCCACTGTGTTAATCAGATTTTTCTGGTGTCAGATTTTTTAGACCATTTTTTACCGCGGAGATTCCGATCCTGAAGTATATTGATCACTGATAAATGAAAAAAAAAAAGATCAATTATATGCAAGCAGGAGTAGCCAAAAATTTTTCATGGGAATGTTACGGGAGTGAAGAATATACATTTTGTATGGCAAAAAACTCCACATGGGGGGTTGTGACCCCCTATCTCCTCCTTGGCTACGCCACTGTACGCAAGCATCAGTTGTCACGTCATGAAAAACCGTCGTAGATGGCAAACTCCGAAGTTGTTCTGAGGGTTATACAAAATTAAAAATTTTGCTTTTAGTAAATTTTACTTTTGATACAGTTCGAATATTTGGTTTTAATACATTTCGGCCACCAAGGTAAGATGAAATATTACTAAATACGGCAACCCAGAATTTTCTTAACTATTGAATTTGACACTATGCAACTACAGTAGATTCCCTATAACACGGTAGATACGTTCCGTGTTATAGGAATCCGTGTTGTACGGGTCCTGCGCTATACTCCACCTGGAGTGCGGACTGCGCGGTATAATCGCGGCAAAACTTATTTGCGCTCCGTAAAAATGCAATGATGTTTGGTGTTGCCATTCAAAAGGAATGTTAATTACAGGAGCTAAGGCGTCATAATATCAGAACATATGTCTCATTTCATCGTGCTGTACGAGTCTCTTTTAACGTGTTACACGAAAACGATCGTAATGTTTTCGTCGTGTTCTAAGAATTCGTGTTGTAGACCCATGTTATAAAGGGGTCAACTGTAATCTGTAAAAAATGAAAAATGAAATTAGTTATTTATTTAGGGCGAATTGACAGTGAGATAAACGTCACTTTTATGTAACAAGTGTGATACTGCATTAAGAGTTCAATAAGGGTAATAAGCTTTTTCTCAGAAGTTACATCACGAACGTTTTCATTTACAAAAGCGACATGATTTTCACCGGAGCAGGGTACATTTTTGGCTTTTAAACGTAAATGATGCATCCATTGTTTCATGTAGGTTTTTTAATTTAGGTAAAATTTAATAAAGTCGTGTGTAACATAACTGCGCTAATGCATTGTCCACGCTTTGAAAAATGCAAGATAAAATTATTGTCAACATCATGTAATGTTATTTATGTGGTATATACTATATATACTAAACCTCAATGGTATATACTAAACCTCACAAAACGAATTATTTGATGTAGAAATCAGGCATTTTTCGAAAGAGAAAAGTTTTGTCTGCATACCATAAAGTTCTTTCTTTTTTGATCGCCAGTCACATTGACGTAGTTTTTGTGTCATGTTGCAATCGTCTAAAATTTGCACTCATGACGTCAACTTTTAGTCACGATTCAAGTATTTTTTCACGTTTTGAGATTACTCATTACTGGGTTTAATTCGAATTATATATGTGTAAGGAAAATATGCGTTTCCCACCGTGCGGAGAACGGGTACTCAGCTAGTTTGACAATAAATTTTGTCATGTAATCAGTCTGTTATACATTTCCATTTTCACAAATGTAAGGAATTATTATTATTAATAATAACAAATTGCACTAATTTGAAATTTCTTTACACTTTATTCAGTGAAATTGTGAATTTCTAACTTTACTTATTACTTAATACTATCTGAAAACACGGGGAGTAAAGTTGTAAAAAGCAAAGTATAAAACTTTTATTACGAATTAAAAGTTGTTTAAAAAGTTCATGGTTAGATTTGCGAATTTTTAAGATGGAATCTGCTATTTCAAAGTTTAATTTAGGGCAAAACTAATGTTTTTTTATGCTAATTAACCAAGGTTTCCATTTATTGCTTGCAAATATGATATTTCGCAAATCAGTAACAGAACACGAGATATAGAACTTCTCTAATTCAAATTCGATATCTTTGCGGTTTTGGCGATTTCTTGCCAAATATAAACGTGCTAAATCCTGAAAATCCACAAAAATTTCGTAAAGCGTTTAGCTGAAAAATTGCTTCGAGATGTGCTAAGACCAGTCGTACTTAACCCTTGTACTAATATTTGGTATGCATAGAATATTAAGTTTTAGCAGCACAAGCACATACATTTTTACAACTTTCTTTTTTAAGTCAATTGATTTAGTATTGGCCGTAAAGAGCTATTCTTGATTCTACTGACGCTACTAATAGCGCTGACCTGTGTAAAGATCGCAATTTAAGAAGAGAAGTTTAGCTA